>JAAGKR010010681.1:0-21916 GCA_011419295.1 Clarias macrocephalus | reverse complement strand
AACTCATAGACATAAAATGGATTTCAATAGACATCTGAAAACTAAAACGTCATTAGGAATAGCTTCCTTTTCTGGTGAGGTATCAGTGAGTAATTCAGGTTTACCAAAAAAAAAAAAAAAAAAAAACATGTCTTTCAACTAAATCTTGTATCTTATTTGCAACCTAAATGAGCAAAATTAGACGTTTTTGTGGACCAGCACTTCCTACTTTGTCTCATAGCATCACAAATTCCTTTTGTTTTTGTATTGCTAGTTTTCTAAGAATGATTTAACTGATTATTTTGACACGGCTTTGGTTACGAGAAATCTCAAATTAAAATTAAATAGTATTTTTTTAACCAGTGTTTCAACTGATTACAAGAATTGTAAGTGGAGAGCTCTAAAATATTTTAAATATTTATATTTAAAAAATTATATTCCTGAATAAAACATGCTATCCATAAGGCCTTGCTATAAATGAATTATATTCATATGCGTTGGATGAAGATAAGATGCATATCTAGTATATATTTGTATTATACAGTACCTACACACACTTGCAGACACATATACACACACACACACACATCTATATCAGTGGCTCTCTGTGTTACTGATTGGACGGTCAGGTGTGATTTCAATTATTCACACTTTGGTTGTAGAATTTATTTTTATGAACTTTTAGCTAAGGCACGTACACCATTTTTCAGCAATATCTCCTTTTCAATATAATCTGTCTATCTGTCTACAAGCCTTCATATTCCCTCATTAAAAAATATTTTAGGCTGAGCTGCAAGCCACAAATGCACCGCCATCTTCACTTCTTCATCAGAAGTGAACCGTCGTCCTCATAGGGCTGCTTTCAAGGGAACATCCAGAATATAGGGAGGATGTTTCAGCACCTCAAAACAGTTGCAAAATGTGAACAGAGTTTCCATTCCGTACTCTGGGGTACACTCTGAGGCTCGTATTAAAGAATCCATGTCTTCACCAGTAGCGATTTTCTTTAAGAAACATTGACCTTCCCAAGAGTATCGGCCCAAATTTTGCTCTTGTTTATGCTCTACCATGGTGCTCAGACCACAAAACAATAATAATTAAAAAGAAAGACGAATCAATGCACACTCTCTTTTTCGTGTAACTGATGTAAATGTTGTAACATGTTCACTGTATACCTGCACAGCAGTGTCTGGGGAGACAGAGCCTTGAACATAAAGTGCTGATCAGTCAATCAAATGTGGCCAACAGACGTTTTATCACTTAGCTCTAATTATTGTTCCATTCCATTTCTACTTGGCTATGAACTCATGTATGCGGAATACAGTTAATAACACCATATGTTAGTCTTCACCCGCACTCGTTGGGAACAAGTCACATGATCCTGGAGAGCTGGCTTGTGGATAGGAATTGGCAGGTGACCAAATTGCTGAGGAAATTGGAAGCTGGGAGGGGTTAAATCCCCTGATCGAGAAATAAAAAAAACATATATATTATGCGTGGGTCTTTCTGTTTGCTCCTGCAAATGTCATTAACATTTAAATGCATTTCGAATTTAAAGATTTTGTGTTGAGTCTTCTCTGAGGTTATGTAAGGTTATGTAGTGAGAAATATGTTCTGATATTCTATGTATGGCTACAAGTTTGCTCAAATAAATTTTTTACCTCTTTTACCCACTGTAGATTTAGAATTTTTTAGTTTTAAGATTGGACATGCTGTTTTTGTTCAGACACAGAAACTAGAATAACATAGCAGAAATGTGTTTCGAGTAACATTCTGGTGTCCTCCATGACTGCAAGCTAATGAAAGGCTTATCGCTGCCTTCATTATTCATATTGATTGAACCAAATCTCACTGCAGTGAACATCCTGGGGAATCTGCTTTCAACAGCCTCACCGTTTTATATATGTGCATGAATAAAATCACGGGCACATCTTTTACGGTTTCCATTTTCTACATGTAAACTTTAAACAGAAAGACAAAAAATACTGAAAAACCATAATGATGTGTCCTATTACTCATCTTACATCGCCTCCAAATTATTGTTCATAAATATCTTCAATGTACAGACACGCCAACGTTATAGTTTTATTATATGTATATATGAGCCCATTTTCTATTTAAATTTTAAAGTAGCACATCTTCTCTTTCTGTGGGCCAGTTACATTGAAATATAATATAAGCCTAAATTATATATATATATATATATATATATATATATATATATATATATATATATATATATATATATATAGATGTTCCAAATCTGTCAAATACTCACTAACAAAAACAAGTGCGAATGTATGTTCAAGAAAATAGTTTTGTAATGCATTAATGTCTTTAATAGTCTTTAAGTGCCATGTATGCCTTTGGAAAAAAAAAAAACACAGGGTTACATGCTTTTAAAAGCAAATAAGAGCAAAGCAGGCCTGCAAAACACTTGATATGAAAGAGACTCCTTGGAATAAGAAGTTCTAATATTCAGAATGGCACCATATTTGGGCATCATTTTTTTAATTCATTGCAGAGTAAGGCTGGTGGTTAAAAGCATTAAACCCTTAAAAACTTTAAAAACACAGCATTAATGATATCATGTCCTATGATATGATATGATATGATATGATATGATATGATATGATATGATATGATATGATATGATATATGATATGAGTCGTCCTTTTCATCACTATCTGCTTTTTCCACAGTGCTGTTTAAATTCTTAAAGCTGGTTAACCAGAAGGTGTTGATTGATTTTAGATGACAGTGAAATTCAGCAAGTGATTCCAGACATGACATAATGTTGTTCTATATGACTCTGTATGGCAGATTCTTCATACATAGAAGTAGTGAGTTTAATTGCTGATATGTGGAACATATATCATATATCATATATGGAAGAAAAAAATATATATATAACATTTATAGGAAAGAGGAATTTATTTATGATGCATGGAAGGAGTCTCCAGTGATACTGACAATTTCAGCTGTGTTGTATTAAAGCTGTGCATGGTTGCTGGAGCTGAACATTGTCACTTTAGTGACTTACCTACTGAGTCAATGCTTGTGATTCCATCAGGTGCACCACAGCACGTTTAAAAAGCATCACGCAAGCGGCTCTCCGCTCTGCTCTGCTGAAGCTGTACCAGGCAAAAAGTCAAGGATTTTCAGCATGGATGAAAAGGTTCATCCTAGAAGTTGAAAAAAAAAAACAGTGTTATATGATACTACAAATCATTTTTATAAGGATAACACCAGAAAGAAACAAAACACAGACAAAAAGAAAACCATTTAACTTTGTAGCCTATTTGCCCATTGTAGCAGCACAAAAACAAGAAAACATCAAGAGAAAATAAGCAACATAACAATCCACTCCACTTCTGAAATGCTCCCAGTGGGGTATGAATTTGTGCAGAGGATGGAACAAAAGTGTTTCAGAGAAGCAATGAAAAGTAATTTTTAAAATAATACAAATATCAAACATTTCTGTAATAAAAAAAGACAAAAAAAAATCATGCCATTCCACACTTTTATCTGTATATTTAATGGTAAAAGTCTGTCAAACTGTAACAGCAATAGTAGCAATGAATACCGTTTTTGTAACAATAAAGTATTGTAAAGCCAGCACAATAATTTTATACATTTACTTTGTATATATAATTTACATTTTTGTAAGCATAATTTAAATACTGTACTGTATTCACAGTATATTATTAGTAAAAAGCTATCTGAATATATCTGAAATAAATATCTAAATTTTTATATTGCTTTGTACAATTTACAGATTGCTATAGTATAAACTGTTATGCAAAAGCAGTATAATTACACCACAACTGTATTAAGAGAATGTTTTTGTTAGATTGTTTTTCTTTTTACAGAAAGCAACCATATAACTTTAGATCATATTGCAAAACATATAACTCAGATTATATATATATTTGTATGACTTTGGTATTAACAACATGCTTTTTATACAGATAATATGGATAAATACAGTTAAATCATGTTTTTTAAATCATATTACTACATGAAGTACTTTACAGCCTTCCTATAAAAGACTCTCCCATCAACAATACAAGATCTTGAAAAGAAATTAGTGTGACATTACATAAGCTTATCAAAAATACGCCAAGGCCATAATCAAAGGAAAAGGCAGACTAATGAAATATTAGTGTGTGCGACTATTTTTTTTTTTATTTTTTTTTTAGGACAGCATATGTTCAATAATTAAAATGTGCTTGGCAAAGCTAGCAAGCAAGCTAGCCAGTGACTGAATGACTGTATACTGTAGATATTTATTTTGCCACAGCATAATGTATAGCATATAATTATGTCACAGCATATTGGAATTCAAACAAAATCATTATTTTAATTTGTTTTTTTTTCTATTCCAAATGGACAGTTAGCCAGTCATCATTTTATATATATATATATATATATATAGTCATCATTTTATATATATAGATCATATTATTTGTTAATTGCAAATTAATTAATGAATCTTTTTTTAGGCTATATTAAGTCATTTAGGAAAAGTGGCCTATATTATAAAGACCCCATTTTAAATGTAATAGTAATGGTTTTTCAACATAAAGTTTACTTTTCTGGTAGAAATAAAGTCTTGTGTTTGACTAGATGAGGTCTGCTTTGTAAGCTCATTGAGCTGGTTTCTGTTCCTACACAGTTTTTGCAAGTTCCCAGCATGTGGCTGAGTCACAGTTTATGGTCAAAATGTGAGCATTTCAGTTGGGCTCTCAATGTGTCTACACTTTCTGTTACAAAGTGTATATGTGCCATTTTGTTGTTTGTGACAAATTCAAAGTGAAAGAACTTCATACTTTCCCCCTTAAAAGAGCACAAAGTGAAAAGCTGACCTACAGCATGCCCAGTAACTTACTGTAAAAATGTGTTTATTTTTGAAATCATTTATTGCTTTGACTGCCCATGCATGTTTAGAGCCCACTCTATTAAAAAAAAAAAAAAAAAAAGTACACTTTCGGGTATTACTAATATATATTCAAATCTTCTACAGTACATTGCAAATATACTAACAAAATAGTGTACCATCAGTTAATATATAAAAAGTATATTAATATCATGCTGATACCAATTTTTGGAATTAAACTTTAACCATATTTCAAAATAATTGTATTATAGTACACTTTCCAAAAATATGTTATAGGAAAATATACTTTAAGTGAAAGTCAGTATACTTTTCAAACCACACTTATTTACTTATACATATAAGTACGTACATGTATACTTTAAGTGTACTAAGTTGTTCCACTTTAGCACACAAAAGTATACTCAATACACTTTTGTAAAATTTAGTTACAAATTTAAATGCACTTAGTACCAAATTAGTTGTTCCAAAATAGCAAACTTCAAGTATACTAGTCATTAATCTGGCTATAAATACTGTACATTTAAGTATGCTTTGGCATGCTAGGATTTTATATTTTTAGTATGCTTTTTTCCCCTTGGGTTTCCACTTATTCTGCTTTAGAATATTAGCTAACTTCTGGAGTTGAATCCCAAGTAGTGTTAAATGGAAAGCTACAGTACTGTGGTAGGGTGTTCAATCTCTTGTTACACACATCAAGTTGTAGTTGGACTTTTGGCTGCTCCTATCGAGGTTTGGCCACAGCGGACCATCCAATCCGCACAACAAGTTGGCCCAGGTTTTCAGCCGGATGCCCTTCCTGACGCTGCCCTTCCTGACGCAACCCTTCCATTTAATCCGGACTTGGGACCGGCACTAAATCCAGTGGCTGTGGTTTTGGCATTGGGTGGCAACTGAACCCGGGCTTTCCACATGGCAGATGAGAAACCTAACACTGAATATACCGTATGGGAAAAATAGTTTTTATGTAAAAGTACTATAGAATAACCCAAGTGTTTAACTCAAGTATTGCTATAATTTTTTTTAATCAAGGCAAAATGTTAAAGCTGTAAAAGTACGGGATATTTCATAAAGTTGTTATTTTTCTTCTGTATTTTTACAGAACTATTCTGGAAACCACTTTCACTTTGGTAAAATAGGCTCAACCTAGCTGCACTAACGTTAGACTACAAGCAGCAGTGATGCTTTTACATTTCGAGGCCTTATTTCTCAGCTGTCTGATACCGACAGGTCAAAATAATGAACATAAAGCAGATCATTTCTGAGCTGTACCATATGCCTCCTGTGGCTGGGATTCAATTTGTGACAGTCTGAAGGACAACTGGACTGTAGGGGTCTCTTTTCTTCATTTCATTAAGTACTGATCAGTCTGGTGCCCAGATGATCACACAGCAAGTCAAACTTCTAGCACTCCTTTCCCAGTATGTGGGAAGGCTACATCCCTGCCGAGTGCTTTGGCGTTGAAACGATCTCAGATGCCACAGGTGTTGTAGGCATTGCAGAAAGCATATACTGTAGACTGTTCTCCCTCTCAGAAGCCTCATGCCATACTGGAAAGATAATTACTTTACAAATGGTTGGAAAACCACCTTTTAATTTGTATTCACAAGAAGCAAGCCGGTTCAGTCAACAGTCTTTAAGCACTCACCATTCCTGAGACTACAGACAGTCATAATGAATGTGAGAACCGTTTGCAAACATCTTGAATGACAGTTCTGTGGTAGTACATATGGCAGTGCATATGGTATGTCTGTCATGCTCAGACATTCTAGCTTGTGAACTCTACTGTGCGTATACATGTATTGCAGATCCCTGTTAAATATAAGTTTGTCGTTTTATTTTGTTCTAATGAGGATTCGGTTATCACCATTTACAGTTTTGTCCTCTCAGAACATACTGTAGGGTACGTGACAAGCTCCGCGCTCATGTTTCGAGTTTAAGTGCTTTTGTTTCTTGTGGCATTTATGTCAGCTCATCTTTTTGGTTGTTTGGCTGAATTTTGTTTTGGATTATTTTTTAACCTCATGTATCTTTGTATAATTTCAAAGATTCATTGATAACTTCCATGCATTTCCAATCTTTCGTTTTTAATGTACATTGTTTCTTGCACTTCTTCATGCCTGTGATACTTGCCTTTTTTGTTTTGTTTGTTTTTGAAACAAATTGTTTCAGTTAAATGTTAGCTACCTGTTCTCTGACCTTACAATTTAGTAATGATTTTTAAATGACCTATAATAAATACTAGACTGAGCTTACACAAATGTCCTGCTTTCAATTAAAGCGCATTACGGGGAGGATGTACTTTTGCGCTGTCATGCTGGATCACTATCAATCATCTTAAGTACAGTAAAGAGAAATCGTAATCTAAATCTAAAGAAAATTTAGTTTGAACAGTTGTGTAAGTCCAAAGTTTTAGCCAAAGTTTGGGGAAGACCCACATATGCTTTTTGTCATATAATATATGTACATTTATGACTCCAAAAAAGAAGCATGGAAAATCTACTACATTTTCAGCAGGAGAAGTGAAGGCCCTTGAATTTATATAACAATACAATGATAGAGTGCTTAAAATATTTTACATTTTCCATCCATATATTGTGATCCATACAGTAATTAATTTGGATTAATTTAGATTTTTTTTTTCTGTGAAATGTTTGTCATTGTTTCTGATTTGTCATTGATGGATTAGCATTCCATCCAACGTGCCTTTTTACATTGTCCATATGTATTTTACTAAACAGTGCAATACCATAGTAAACAACACAGTCAATATATGAAGCAATAAACCATGCAAGCTCTACCAGGTGTGAGACAATGGAAATATATTCACCACTGCCATGACAAGATTGGTTTAATGGACTGATATATACTGTATATTATGTATATATTAGGATGTACATTATCATCATTGTCACTGTTTTTGCTATTTTCTGATTTTATCATAATTTCCCCAACTTCTGAATTCTGGCTATTTACCTTTCCATGCAAGGGGAACCTGATAGCAAATGAGTAATGACCCAGTAATGGCCCACAGATTCCATTTTGTCTGGTACATATATCGCTGCAATGATGGCACTAAGTTCATCTGAATCTGTCTGCTTGAAAACAGCTATAGCTTAGCCTTGAAGAAAACGTTAAAGCTGCTCCAAAATAAAAAGTTAAAGATGCTCCAAAATAAAATGTTGCACAAGCATTTGTTGCACTAATTTGCGACAAATTTGCAAATGCTGTTATTACCTTAAACTCGACTGCTTAAAGCTTGGTTGACGTGTAACAGCCGATAGCCAATTGCTGTTTGGCCAATTGCTTATCTGCTTTACAATAGCCATATTTGGCCACAATTTCACTAGTGCCAGGGAAGTAGTCAAAAGGCCAGTCTAGTATAACATTATAACATTGAGTATCTTGTTACAGCGGTACCTGGAAGTGTGTGGGATATATTATATAGCAAGTGAACGGCGACAGGTCAGGACTCTGTGCAGGCCAGTTCTTCTACACCAAACTTGCTCATCCATGTCTTGGACCTTGCTTAGTTCACTGGTGCACAGTCATGTTGGTGTGGGGTTGTTTTTTAGGAGTTGGGCTCGGCCCCTTAGTTCCAGTGAAAGGAACCAAGACATTTTGGACTATTTCATGCTCCCAAATTTGATGATATTTTAATTTATTGAGACGCATTTACTGCGTGTACACCCACTCACAAAATATGCAAACATTTTAGCATATCTTCTCAAATGACAATACTATAGAAATGAAACTTGGATATGTTATAGAGTAGTCAATGTGCAGCCTTTATAACCTTTATAACAGTATAGATATAACAGTATAGTCCATTAAAAATAGCATACAGCCATTATTGTCAATATACTGTAGCTGGCAACAAATGTTAGTACACCCTAAGTAATACCAGTGTAGATCTTTAACCATGCAAAGTCACATATCCTATCTATCATGTTCATGTGTTTGTCAGTGGCCAAGTGGCCAGTCTCCAGACCTGAACCCTATTGAGCACCTATGAGGTGTCCTTAAGCAGAAGGTGTTGAAGCGCCATACAGTATGTCTAACATCCAGCAGATCCATGATATCATTATGGATGAGTGGAAGAGGATCCAGGACCCAACATGTGCAGCTCTGTGAACTCCATGCCCAGGAGGATTAGAGCCATGCTACTGTAGATAATAATGGTGCTCACACAAAATATTGACAATTTGGATACAATTTTGACTTAGGGTGTACTCATTTTTGTTGCCAGTTATTTATACAAAGAAGTCTGTGTGTTGAGTTATTGTTAGAGGACAGTAAATCTGTACTGCTATACAAAGCTGCACATTGGCTACTTTAAAGTATATCCAATTTTCATTTCTATAGTATTGTCCCTTGAGAACATAAAATAAAGTGGTTTTTGAAATGTTAGGGGTGTACTCACTTTTGTGAGATACTACTGTGTATATATATATATATGAAACTGAAACGCCAGGTTTTACACCACAATAATTCATTAGTATGGTGTAGGGCCTCCTTTTGCAGCATCAGATCATCTTGGGAATGACAGATACAAGTCCTGCACAGTGGCCAGAGGGATTCTGAGCCATTCTTTTTGCAGAATGGTGGCGAGGTCACTACGTGATGCTGGTGGAGGAAAACATTTCCTGACTCGCTCCTCCAAAACACCCCAAAATGCCTCAATAATATTTAGATCTTGTGACAGTGCAGGCCATGGGAGATGTTCAACTTCACTTTCATGTTCATCAAATCACTCTGTCACCAGTCTTCCAGTCTTGCTGTGTGTATTGGTGCATTATCATCCTGATCCATGGCACCGCCTTCAGGCTACAATGTTTGAACCATTGGGTGCACATGGTCCTCCTGAATGGTTCGGTAGTCTTTAGCGGTGATGCGCCCATCCAGCACAAGTATTGGGCCTAGGGAATGCCATGATATTACAGCCCAAACCATCACTGATTCACCCAGTCTGGGCATCCACACTGTAACTCTCCTGGATGTGGGAAAGACAGTGAAGGTGGACTCATCAGAGAACAATACATGTTTCACATTGTCCACAGACCAAGATTTTCGCTGCTCGCACCATTGAAACTGACGTTTGGCATTGTCGCGAGTGACCAAAGATTTGGCTATAGCAGCCCGGCTATGTACATTGACCCTGTGGAGCGACGAACAGTTTTGGTGGAAACAGGAGAGTTGAGGTGCACATTTAATTCTGCAGTGAGTTGGGCAGCTGTGGTTTTATGTTTTTTGGATACAATCCTGGTTAGCACCCAGACATCCCTTTCAGACAGCTTCCTCTTGTGTCCACAGTTACTCCTGTTGGATGTGGTTCATCCTACTTTGTGGTATGCTGACATTACCCTGGATACCGTGGCTCTTGACACTTTACAAAGTCTTGCTGTCTTGGTCACAGATGCGCCAGTGAGACGCGCACCAACAATTTGTCCTCTTTTGAACTCTGATATGTCACCCATAATGTTTTGTGCATTGCAATGTTTTAAGCAAAACTGGGCTATTACTCTGCTAATTAAACCTTTACACTCTTACTGGTGGAATGTGCAATGACTGAAGCCACCAGGCTGGTCAAATGTAGCCATGAAACCTCCAACACTAAATTGTGTTTAAGTTTCATTGTCCAACCCCTTCATATATATATATGACTTACTCTGTGGAGGACTGCTTTGTCATCAGATCTAAAGGCAGCGTATTGCATTTTTAGCAGCAAGTGCACTCTAGCAGTCATCCCGGGTTTCTGATTTGCACATGTGATGATTGTCTTGGAGGTCGTCACATCATTTGTGCACTTGCTGATGTAGCCAGTTATTGATGCTGTGTCAAGTCTGTTGTGTTATGCTATGTAGCAGCCTTTCTGAACATATTTTAGTGTGTGTGCTCAAAACAGTCTTGTTGTGCTGAAATGGCTCCCTCAGACCAGGTTCTCACCTGTTTCATAGCCAGTTTGGCACATTTCAGGAATGGTCTGTATACTGGGATTAACATAACAGAGATGTGATCTGAGCAGCCAAGGTGTGGGGGTGGATTGCAGCCTTGTAAGCACTGTGAATACTTGTGTAAACTGGAGCCCAAAATGTTTGCTCCACAGGTCGGGAAATCAACATGCTGGTAGAATTTTGGCAGCAGTGATTTCAGTTTTGCGTCGTGATCTCCCCTACAACAAAAATATGTCAAGGTGCACTGGCTGGAGGTTCCTGATAGTCCCATAGTTTACTTAGCCCTTTCTACTGTATGTGTTAGCACCTGGTGGGATGTGACAATAGACATAGTGGTAAATAATCTGGGGGGATACTATGGCTGACATTTCATAAACTCCACCAGCAACAAACAGTAGCTTGAGACCTCAACATTTTTGCACCATTTGTTGCTTGTGTAAACAGACAGACCACTGCCGTGAGTTTTCCTAGTCAGTGCTGCTCTCATTTTGGCAGGATTGCAGTTAGATCAGGACATGCGTTAGACTAGTTAGACACAGTAATTCTTGATTTCCTGCTGGGTATTTAGCTGTAGTATAAGAAAAGCTACCTGTCAAGCGAGCAAAAATTGTATATAAGAATGGATGGTATAGCCAACATGGCTCCAGGGCCTGATCTACATAGCAGCCTGAGGTTGCATAATACAGCACAATTCCTATAGTCCTCCTGAGCTTTGTTTATTTTCATCCACAGTCATTGATTATATACAGTATATGTATATGACTTTTTTGCGCATATATTTTTCATGTTGACGTACAGTATGTATAATTTTTTTTGGGCCCCTCTGCATATATAAAATGTACACCAGTGCTTCTAATGCACATCTCTGGTGAAAGTTTCCCAACTCTCATTGACTAAACATAACATTTGTCTTATAAGTGGTTGCTATGTGCCTTCATGCAGCAAAACTATGTTACAACATAGAAAGTGTTCTAGCATGATCTATACTAATTAGCTAATTACAACCTGATGAAATGCTATGCCTCCAAATAATGTGGTAATTTTAGGCAGGGATTAGTGACAAAGACACTTTTTTAGTAATGGCAAAATTCTCTTGTTCCTGAATGGTGTTAAATTTTATAAGTTAAATAAGTTTTCAAATTTCAAAAGATGTTATTATTCAAATTGACCTAGTACAGTTAGATTTCCTAGGGCGGTCAAAGGGGTGGCCATGCTACAGTACATACCTCTTACCTACACCCATGTGTAGTCAGTTTGTGCGTTCTGAATTTGTGCTTTCTGGCTTGAATGCAATACAAAGTTGTAGGATATCGCAATTTTTTACAACTTTTTTTCATTGGAATTGCAAGATATTAAGAAGTCTGGAGGTATTGCAATAGAGTCTTATACTATTGTGTGTGTGAGAGACGAAAGGAGAAAAAAGATAGTCTGCTATAATAAAGGAGTGGCAGAGAAGTAAAAGAAAATCTCTTGTTTTCCTTTCACACACTCCAATAACATGGACCACTGTATCAGCTTTCTACCTGCCTGTGGCCCATCAAAAGGCATCAAAACTGCTTCATTGTGATTGCCAAGGATGAACCCATCTTGGTCTTTGATGCAGCAGCACTCTAGAGATACAATTTTGGAAGGAGCTTTTTTTCTTCTTCTTTTTTTAGTTTTTAGAGTGCTCTTCCCCTCAAAGTTGTCATTTTAATGTCTTTTTAATGACATTTGGTGCCATTGAAATTATCTAGTCGAAAGTGAGTGACTAAAATGCATCTATACAATCATCTCACTTATGCTCATGTGTTTAGTCCATTCATATAGATATTATAATAATGAATAACCAATGAATAATCAATACACATATACAACAACAATAATTATTTATTTGGAATAATTTTTCTGCAAAGACACAAATCCGGTGCTAAATTATAGCAGGCCTTCTGCTCTACGTTAGTGCTCATTGTACTGAAATAGTGGACTAGAAATTTAAAGCAATAATATGAATATCAAGTACAAGTCAAATAACCATTTGAAAAAAGACAAATGGTCAGAAAAAAATGGTGGTTCTCTATGGCATGAAATGGCCTCCTTGGTTCTTTTAGGGCTTGCCTTTTTCACTGGATCTATAACAGAGACAAAGTCTGGGTCAAATGTCATCCAAACCCCTCTTTATTCGATAATGCCAATCTACATAAAGCTAATTAACAGATTCAGTTGTTAAGTTGTAGAAGAGTTTAGGAGTAGAATTAGTTTCTAGAATTAATTGTTTTATAGGTTCACTGGTGTTGCCTTAATTTGTAGCTTTCTGGCTGTTTACATTATAAACTTGCATGTAATTTTTCATATATATACCATTAAGCATATGCAAACAGGGACACAAAAACAAAAAAGAACTAAGCATTAGTTAACCATTTGAGACACAATAAGATTTCTCTTTTTACAACAGCACAGAAGCTTATCAGCTATCGTTTAATTACATGGGAAGGCAATTTTCTGATTATTAGATGTAAAATTGCCTTACTTACTTACAGTAGATATATAGACAGATTTAAGTTAAAAACAAGTTTAAACACTGTTTACAATTGAAGGTGCATAAATGAGGTAACAATGCTGTCAAAAAGCTAAAGAGGTCAAAATGCTATATTCAGTTAAACCTTGGATTTCAAGCATAATTAACACTTATATCAAAGCGAATTTCCCTATAAGAAATAATTGAAACTCTGATGATTCGTTCCACAAACAGAAAATATTCATATAAATATTCAATAAAAATAAAACAAATTAACTTGCACTTTACCTTTAAACTAATCATGGTGATGTAAGATGAGAGAGGAGAGGAGGAGAGGGAAATGTGACATTGCATTGTCATTAAATGGATTCATCTCCCACACAGCTATAGCCTCCTGTGGGCCATCATTGCATTTCTGTTACTAAAGAACAGTGACTACACTTGTACACATAATAATAATAATAATAATAATAAAAATACACCCAATGTGATATTCTAGACAAAAATATATTGCTTTCAATACTTTCTTTGTCTTCTGGTGATTTACATTAATAAGCACAGCTGACCTTTCATGGTCAAGTTTTCATCAGCATGTCATATGACTATATGTACTATATGTATATGCATATGACTATATATACAAACAGTGGCGATGACGTCCCCGACCTCATTTAAACCATAAATTGAAGTCTAATCAGTGCCCAGTGTTTGCCAGAATGTACTTTGTATGAGTGATTTTAGCTGTTCAAGATGCAAAAGGAATTGGGTCCTACATGATAAGAGCTACCTTGCTTACTCTTTTTACTGTACAATCCAGAGGATGAAGCATTACTTTTAATGTTTCCCTACAGATTTACTACAAAATGTACTTTACTGGAAAAAAAAGGCTACTCTCTGTTTTATTTAATTCAATACTCAAAATTAAATTTTAAAGCCCATCTCCTTTAAACTAGCTGTATGTTTTGATAATTTTATTAGATCCCTGATGGTAGAAATGCATTTATATGTTGAATTATCCTTTTAAATAGACACAATTTATGGGAAATTAGAATATTACCCTGCTGCATGCTTCATGCGAGCACAAATAACATTTCATTGTAAGGCCCATTCATAAGCGTTGAGTTAATTAACTTAAATTATCTCATTCTCCTATATGCAATCTTGGTTTCAGCAACTCTCAGGTGTAGATAATTTCATCAGGGCCTTGCATACAAAAAGGCCATTCAGAGCCGTATGATCTATCCCCATTTCTCTGGCAAATGAGCGAACACTCAGCTCATCACAAGCACCACTGCTGTCTTGGCTGTGATTTGGCTTTTAACTTTTTTTTTTTTTTTGTCTCAAATAGCTTTATCAGGGGAAGGTAATCGAGTGTACGCTGAGCTCTGAGGTCTCCTGATTGTTAGCAGCGTATGAAGCCGACCTATTACACCGGTGTGGGAGAGCTGCTGGAAAATTGAAGCTGCTAAATAAATTTGTTCCTAAAGTGGGATTAGGCACACCATTCCTACATTTTAATAAGGCCAAATCAATGGAGCATTGCATCCACCTAAAATCCCTCCTGGGTTTTGCCAGAGCCATTACTTTAAACCTAAAATCCACCAACATATTAGCCTAGCACCAGTGAGCCACAATCAGCAGCAGGGAAAGGGCTTTAATACAGACAGACACCTTGGTAACACTGTGCAAACCCTCTGGACTCTCCTGTGCTGGATTTAGGGTGGATTATAGCAACCTTGTTTAGCCCTCCACTCTTATTTCATAGTAGAACAGATCTTTGATCCACACCCCAGGTATGCACCGCTCAGTCCAATCTGTTTGCCTTAAATTCGGCTGCTTGCATTCAGCTACTTCGACGGAACTGCATTTAGATGGAGTGTCATTAGAGATATTAACCAAGCAAAGAACTTTTAGATTGAACTAATTAGCATCGTCTTGCATGCTGTGGTAAGTGTTCTCCATTGCTGATGTGTTTGTACTGTAGTGTTTAAAGGCAATCGAAACCAAAGATGTAATGGGGCTCTGACTTTTTGGTTTCTCTCACTTTCCTTACATGACAGATGGCAGTTTCAGGGAAGAGCGACACAACCTGACGTCCCTGCTGGTGCAGCCAATATCCGCCATGCTAGCCAAAGAGCTGCTATCTGCACCCAGTTCTGGACACAGCCAACCTTGCGTTCCTATGAGAATGGTATCAGGCTCACGTAAGCATATGACATATGTCCTATACGTCATCTGAAAATCGAGGAATAAATAAGTATAACATTTTCACTTTCATTATGATTTATATGTAAAGAATAAATAATTGGGTCATACTGTATGATGCGGCCGCTGTCCTGAAGGCTCCTGTGGTGGAATTTTTTTTTTTTACTGACAATGGGGATTCCTTCAATAAATAAACATCGTCTTATAAAAAAAAGCTTACCAACATCTTACATTATCCATGTTCATATATTTTTCTTTGTTAAAGAGTGACACGTGCAGATTCTTTTATTATTAGCCTTAGATTATGTGGTGTGTCTACCATTCAAGGCCAGTGTATGAGCTCTTATAGAAACAGTGTATAATAACAAGCAATTCGATATAAAACACAATATATGTTATAGTTGTGATTAATGTCACGCTGTCTTAGGTATACCTTTCAGTTTTCAAACAGTACATGAAAGTGTCAGGACAGATCGTCACAAAAACATGCAAGTGCAGATCTTATTAATTAAACATATCAACAATAAACCTAAGATTGAACAAGGGTAAGCATGTGAAAAGCACAACAAATACAATGCACATTGATTCAAAAACAGGAATTTAAATGCACAAACTAATTAGTAACAAACTCTAAAAATTGTGCTTATGATTAATGCCTGCCTGTCGCTTCCATGACATAAACACAAGCCACACACACACATTCAAAATGAGCTCCTGACATGCCAAACAAGGGGACAAACTGTTTTCTAAACTAGACAGGAAGGCCACGCAACATCTCCTCTTTGGATAAGCCTCACCATCAGTTGGTTCAGTCAAGCCTGTAACTGTTCCTGCTGCCTCTTGTTTTCCTGAATCAGCTCCATCTTGGACTTCAGAAAAACTCAAATCTCCCAGATCATTTGTTGTTGTTCATAGAATATCTGAAATAAGGACAGATAAGGGCAGGCAGATGAAAGTGCAGTTCTTCATTATTAAACATAGAGTATGAACTGTGACAGAATAAAAAAAAAAATACATTTAAACAAGTTTTTAAAAAAGACAACTGATTCAGAAAATCGGAATTTAAAACACAAACTGTCCTGGAACAAACAAACAAACAAAAACACATGCACATGATGAGGAACATGCGATGCACAGAGGTCGATGGGTGCTGCAGTCTAGCATCTCACTGGTCCCTTCCTGATTCAGTTCAATTCAGTTTTATTTGCATAACGCTTTTAACAGTTGACATTGTTGCACAGCAGCTTTACACAATCAAAAGAATTTTGTTTAAGAATTTAAGTTTGTATGAATCTGTGTATGAATCAGAATGATAAGACTGTCCCTGATGAGCAAGCCGAGGACGACGGCGAGAGTGGCAAGGAAAAACTCCCTGAGATGGCAATAGGAAGAAACCTTGAAATGAGCCAGGGAACCCATCCACATTTGGGTGAAAACGAATAGTAGGGATCGGTCTGCATCATACTGTGTGAGAAGGAGATGTGTTTAAGTTAATATGGATTCCAGTTCGTTATAGGAGGCTCAGGTAGACTGTAGGAAACTCCAGTCCTGAACTATCGCGACTGCAATTCAATTCAATTCAATTTTATTTGTATTAACAATTTTCATCGTCGCAAAGCAGCTTTACACAATCAAAAGAATTATTGTGACTGCAGTCATGAGTCCTCGGAGAACAGCTGTCAGCATCAGCCGAGGACAGGACCGTCTTCGTGGAGCCGTCCCCGGTCACCATACGCATCACAGGCAGACCACACGGAGCATCCATGTGACGAGATCTCCAATCAGAAGCGGGACACCAGGACGAGCCAGACAGGTCCAGATGGCAGAAGGGGTCTGGATCACTGGCAGCTCAGGAGCGACATGTATACTGTAGCCCGACAGGGTGCAGAGACACAGCTACTGTAGCTGACAGTTATTATGAAGTCTGTGCATCTCTCTTTGCAGAAAATTTTCCAATTTGGTCACTCTTAAGGTCATAGTCCCTTACAAATTTTCGATTTAAGAGTTTACATTTTGAAAGAAATTTGCATTGGCATACAATGCATTTTCGGCATACTAACAAAAGAGTCGTTTAAAATTGGTTTGTTTTAGTGGAAAGTCAAGCGAAGCTACAGTAGTTAGTAATTTTTTGTAGGGTTTTTTTTTAATTGTTTTTGCATTTTGAGCAAGGTTTGGTGAAGACAGACTGTAGCATCATGGGTCAGAAGAAAGTCCAGATCAGAGATGGGAATTTCAGTGGAAATTAAGAAATAAATTATTGCTAAAAAAGCAGCAGGTGCCAGGAGGAAATAATAAATTAAGATTAAATGTCTATTTATTTAATATTTTACTCCATTTTCATATCTTTTCAAAATGTCTTGATTGTTTATATATGCAAAAACGTTATTATTATTATTTTAAAATTGGTAATATTGGTAATATTAAATGAGTGGCTGGAAGGTATTATCTGCATATACATGATTTCTTATGGGAAAATGTATACTGAGGTTTCACTGTACATTAATATACACTCAGGAAATTTGATTCATTATGTATTCATCCTGAATGATGGCTACATTTTTTTTTTCTTCTGGTCAACCCACTCAGATTGTTGTAATTACCGGTCTGCTGTTTACACATTAAGTATTGGCATTTTTCCCCCCTTGCATAGTGCTCTTATGCTATTGAAAAAGTTTTTCAATAGCACCTACACTCTTTAAAAGGAGCACTTAGCTTTAAACCCTTTATATAAAGTGACAGAAAAGTTGGACTGTTGGACATATGCGTAGCAGTATGAAATGTAGCATAAAATGAGGACAGAATTAAAAGACCAATGAGGCGCTACACTGAGGAAAGATACAGTATCCGGATGAATCTGGCAGTATACTAATATAGAGCTTCAAGTTTGTTTTAGCATCATTTCAGCAGTCTTTTAAGGTTGTTATTTCACGATCTATGAGATGTATGAGATAATCCCAATACGTGGCATGCCTAAGAATTAAAAGATCCATTCACTGTGAAGGGGGTTACAGAGTTGGGTATGCGGGCATATTCTTCAGTGTAAGCTTGACGTACTGTTAGAAGCATTTTTTTCTCGGGTTATATAAGCATGTTTTGTTTGCACATCACCATTGCTTCTCATGTGTTTGTACAGTCATTCCATAAGTTTTGAAGAATCCCATATATTCGATCTACAGTATTAGCGGCTTTAAGATGCTTTTTAAGATGGTGTCAGGCTATTCCATAAAAAATTCAGATACTAGCAGAACTTTGTTATTGCCTGTATTTGGCCACAAAGTCATAAAATTGGCCCCTGGTGAGCATGTCACATTAGTTCTAAGACTTTCAATCTCAACACATGACTAGAGAATTTTTCCCCAACGTGTGATTTTTGTCAGTGACAGCAAATTGGACCAAAAATAGTACAGTGTAGAGCCGGCTTAAATTGACATATTTTCAAATTTGTTATCAATTTAGCAGTCTGAAATCCACCAGCGCTAATTGGCTGCCAGCTTGTAAAATAGCACTTGACAGCACAGCAGTGCAAAGCATCCTAATAATAATAGAAGCAGCTCAGTTTTCAGCACTTTGACAATCTGCATATCTGTACTGATCACACCGCAGTTGCATGAGAGTGCTTCATGCAGTTAGTTCCAATGTCCTATACATTGTTAAAGATAATTAAACTTGAAACAACATTTAAGTCTCGGTAGGGACAGAAAAACATAATGCCATTGACTGCTGCTGTGAATTACAGCACAAGTAGTCAGATTGTTCTTTATTTGCTTATACTGTACGGGATTTTTAAAACCATCAGACGGTTTAGTCTTTAAACTATAGGCTATAGTATCGAATACTGTATATTTGTTTCATGGTGAAGTGCTGATATGACAAATGAGTCAGACTGCGTGGTGGGCTGCACACAGGAGGGCTCGTCCTTGTCCTTTGGCTCGAACGTTGCTGGTTGGTGCTCGGCTTAATGGCTCTGGATGACACTCCGGGTACAAGTTAAGCCACCCCTTCTGGCTTAGGTTTTGGTGTTGCTGTCATGTTGGTGCACTGGCTGTCGGAGAGGCCATTCTTTCAGAGTCTGGTTTTGGCACCGATGTCATGTTGCTGTCAATGCTCAGCCACATCCCTGTGGTAAACATAACAGATATAGTGCCCAGTCCCAACCCACGACCCAATACCTCAAAACATCTCTGGGTTAGCTCTGGATTGTTGGACAAGTCCAACTCCCAGGATGCCCTGTGCACTTAAAGTTTAAGATGGAGCATTTGCTGTTTTTCTGGAAGATTCCAAACATGTTCATTCCTTCCTTTTTAACCTTGGATTTCTTCAACAAGGAAATGAGAAAGACTCTTTGATTACGCTTTAATTAACATCATGACATTTAATTCACATTGGAACACCAATTAGCCTAATCTGCATGTCTTTGGACTGAGGGAGGAAACCGGAGTACCCAGAGAAAACCCACCAGCTGATTGGCCGAGCTCTCACAGAGGGGAGGGATGAGAGGTACTTGGTGCTCCCACATTAATAACGGCTCTACAGCATGGGAGGGGGGAGGGCATGCTGAAACCCCACCCCCATGTAAAAAAAAAAAAAAAAGAATAAAAATGAATGGTTGCTTTTTGGCTTGATCTGCTCATGTGTACATAGGGGTCATGGTTGGTACAAAAAGATCACTGAAGGTAAACGGCAGGTTAAACGTGAAAATGGGTTTTTCTGACCTTTTATTACAGCCGTGAAGCTGTGAGGATGAGATGTTATGCGATGTCATGTCATGGCAGTTCATAGCATTCCCCAGCTTGATATGTCTCTCTCTATGGGTATTATTTCTTGACTATTCAATCTCTTTCACATAAAGCATAGAAAAATGCCCACAGAGCCTGTATCCAGAATTGGAAACTGAGTCTTTCTGACGTAAACTTAATTAATACATACAGGAAAAACCTCTCATACTTTCCATTAATCTAACACAACACACACACACACACACACACACACACACACACACACACACACACACACACACACACACACAGAGCTATACATCATGGAGGCCCTCTTCTGGCTGCGTGCGTACACTGGGAGGCATTTGCTGCAGGTTTTAATGGGGGTTATTAAGCTCTAATTCCTGCTATTGAGTTAAAATCCTCGCTTATCTTTGCATCGTCGCCCGGGAGATTCAGCCTGTGCTGCTGCGGCGCCGTCTCAGCTTGATAGACAGTAAAGGATTTTCAGCTCCAGCGACAAAATGAAAGGACATGGGCTTTAAGGCAAATCCCCCTGCCAAAGTTTGAATAAAGAAGTTAAAGGCTGCTGGTATTGGGGTTATTATGAGTCAGTGCTTACTGGTTTGGATGACAGCGTGTTTAATTAGAACTCATCCTGGTCCATTTCTGTGAGTGTGTCTCCACCGTCTAAAAACATGCAATGTGATGAAAGATTTGACATTAGAGATGTTCCGCTGACAGTTCCACAGTATCACCTTCACCAGTCAAATGTCCAGGACTCCCTGGAGCAAAGAAGGAACTGGTGACTCGAACGTCCCAGATGTCCACCTTACCTCCGAGTTCTGCATCACCCCAACCGTGACTCCAGCCCCAACCTGCCACCTGTATTCCATTAGCAGGATCAAATGCTTAGAAACTAGTAATCTGTGCTGTATTGATTGGGCTGAGCACTGACCACTCCTGAGGTTTCAAATCGTTTGTTTCCATCTGTCAGTGTCCTCGCTTTTAATTCCCTTTCAATTAAGCCCACTATATTGCTTCACCATGCTTTAATCATATTACTCCCTGCACTCCATGGAGACTTCATAAGGACCAGCTCTCAAGAGACACACCGCGTGATGGTTAAAAGCTAAGCGATGTATTGTTCATGACACTCTGAGCATCTGGTGTAGCAGCAATATGCAGCTGAATGTGAATGACTGCACCATGTTGGGGGGTTTGTGTCTCTGTGATTCTCCCAGCCAGGATTCATCTCACACTTATTCAGCGTAGAGAAAAGCAATCGAAGGGAGAAAGGCCCAAACGAATTGGAATTTTCTGCAAATGTCTGCTCCCTGCCACATCGCCTCAACTCCCCCGAGCGTCCCCGATGAATGCCATAAGTATAATAAATTGCCTGTGCAATTACAGTGCTCAAGCAGAGAAGCTGCAAGGAATAGCTTTATTGAAACCCCTTTAATTATAATGGTATCGATTAACGCAAGCGAGTAGCTTCTGTAGCAGTGGGTTTCACGGTTGCTGTTTCTCTCCATTCATGATAATAAACTACACGATAACTGACCCCTCATTATGAACTAATGATTTTCATTATCTTTCTCAAGGCAGTAGAGGTGGTACACCTAATGCAGGTAGTTTATACTTATGTTCCCACATCAAGTTTTTTTTT
>JAAGKR010010680.1:6442-21921 GCA_011419295.1 Clarias macrocephalus | reverse complement strand
ATTTACATTTTTTAAGAATTAAATATAAAAGTATCACAGATCATCTAGAATCATATCCAAACTTCACATATTATTTTTAATAATACTAATACTTTAATAATACTAATACTAATACTAATACTAATAATACTGATAATACTCTGTGCAGGATGATGGAGCAGAGTCTGGAGGGCTCGGTGATGAAGACGCAGGACCTCCCGTACGTCGTGGTGTCCATCAGCAGGAACCCGAAAGGTTACAAACACACCTGGGACTTCCTGAGGGCGAACTGGGACGCGCTGGTGAAGAAGTGAGTCGAACTGCACCTTAATTCCCCTTAAACTACATCATGTGGACACCTGACCCGTATCTGCATGACTTTATTCATTGCGCTGCTCTCACCTGATTGGCTGATTAGATCACTGAGCTGGTGTACAGGTGATAAAAATTTTTTTTTAACAATTGTTCTCCAGAATGACCTCTGACCTCTGTCTTTAAGGTTCGACCTCGGCTCCCACTCCATAGCGCACATGGTGACGGGCGTGACCAGCCAGTACTCCACCAGAGAGAAGCTGGAGGAGGTGGGTATGAGGTCGAGTCTCTGTGTTCTGCCGTGTATAAACGCTCTACATGAGCTCACTCTCTCACTCTCTCTCTCTCACTCTCTCACTCTCTCTCTCTCTCTCTCTCTCTCTCTCTCACTCTCTCTCTCACGCTCTCTCACTCTCTCTCTCACTCTCTCTCTCGCTCTCTCTCTCGCTCTCTCTCTCACTCTCTCTCACTCTCACTCTCTCTCACTCTCTCTCACTCTTTCTTTCTCTCACTCTCTCTCTCTCACTCTCTCTCTCGCTCTCTCTCTCGCTCTCTCTCGCTCTCTCTCTCACTCTCTCTCACTCTTTCTTTCTCTCTCTCTCTCTCTCTCGCTCTCTCTCTCGCTCTCTCTCTCTCACGCTCTCTCTCTCACTCTCTCTCACTCTCTCTCTCACTCTCTCTCACTCTCTCTCTCACTCTCTCTCTCTCTTTCTGCTCCGTCAGATTCGCAGCTTCTTCGGGTCTCTGACGGTCGAGACGGGCTCCGAGCTGAGGTGCATTCAGCAGACGCTCGAGAACGTGGAGGAGAACATCCGCTGGATGGACAAGAACCTGCCGCTGCTGCAGGCCTGGCTGGATAAGAACCATCCGGAACCACGGAAGCGGTTTGACCTGCACACCGACCTGTGAAGACGAAGCGAACGGAATAACTGTGATTAATAAATGTTTGGGGTTTTTTTATTTAATATTTTTTGGTCCGAAGAAAAAGCACTTTTGTGATTCTGAAAGTGAGGTTTTTTTTGTCATTTCTTTGTTTGGGATCTGTGTATATTTTAGGATTTATTTGTTTGCTTTTGTTTTTAATTTTTGCTCTATTTATTTGGCCCCCGTTTTTCTATCATGGATTTTTTAAACTGACCACAAATGTAAGAAGCTGCTGTTTAAATATACGGATAATAACGATGAGGATGGTGATGAAGATTGAATGATGGATGTAAAAGCAATAAAATACATTTTTAATCACCTGTTTCTGAAGAGCAGGCTTTTGTGACTGGGAGAAAAACATCAATATTAATTTAGCACAAATACAAAATACATTTTTTTGTCCTGTTTCTAATTTTAAAAAAAAATTTAACCCTCCTGATTTTGGGTATCGCTGTTATGCTTGTTTGTTTTACACTGTAGTTTTCTTGTACAGATCTCAGTGAGTGAAGTGTTGATCAGACTTGTGATTTGTGTTGATTAATGGATCAGATTGAAAATTTTGAAATAAATCTCACCTTTTTAAAATAAACTCCATCTCCGTATCGTATTTCCTTTTATAAATTAATAAACATAAAAATGTAGGACAAAATAATCATTGTTAGTTAATCATTTAGTTCATTCCGTTCCTTTGATCAGAAATGAAATAAAATGTCACATTTTTAATAAACAGACTCCCAACACGTCTACATACAAAAATTGTATCTTTATTTTAAAAAGAACGAATCGTTCATGAATGATCCATCACTACGGCCCATCAGAGTTCACCTTCTAGCATCTAACCTGCTGTATTTTGTGGCATCTCTGTAACACTGTGTTATGCTGAGCCAGCAAAAATACATCAATGTGTGCCGTAGGCTTTTTTCCATTCAGGAACGAGGCACAAATATAACAGCGTAACCCTGATATGCAGACCAACACAAAATGACAAATCAAATTTCCACAATTAATCAAACAATACATGTGATTTATTAGAAACACAGTCACCACTGCTACACACTACACACTCATTAGCACTACACACACTCAGCGCTCATAGGTTATTACTTTTTTTATTTAATATTCAAGGGAGCGGATCTGATCTATATTCAAGGTCAAATTTCCAGAACAGGTGGTAATAAGCAAGTGACTTTTATTATACCTTCATGCAATGTGACTTCATGCTAAAGGCAGACTGAGACAAAAACAGTCAAGCTTAATGGGAAAAAAAGCCTCTCTTTGAGCAGATGTTTCAACCAAAGCAACTCTAATTTTAAAGCAACTTGCATTCAAGTATTATATGATTTTAGTGTTTTAGTTGGCGCGCTTACCATGATGCACTGGGGTTTGCGCAGTTTCAGTTTCACTTTCCCTCTCACGGCTGGTGAGGGTTTGGTTCCAGCTGAATCATTGTGAGTAAATGTTAATAGTAGAAATGGAAAAAAATCTGGGTCATAATGTTTATAACTTTTGAATCAGGAGGTTTGGGCTGTTTTTATTATTTTAATTATTTTAATATTTTGTGTGTGTGTGTGTGTTTGTGTGTCAGTGTACAGCCAGGGCTTGTGGAGTAAATGTGCTTTTCAAAAATCAGGGGTTTAAATGCTAAACATGACGAATGAAAATGTTTCGTTTCCTGGCTCGTGTAGATCATGGCCCTGCAGGTTCTCCTCCTGTGTCTGCTCTCCGTGTCCTCGTCTCTCACCGCGGTGACGCAACCCAAAGACCAGGACCGGTCCTCCTTCCCCAAGTCCACCAGTGGAGAGACCTTCCCCTGGAACAAGATGAGGCTTCCACAGACCGTCTCTCCGTTCCATTACACTCTCCTCATCCACCCCAACCTCACCAGCCTCGACTTCACCGGGAGCGTCAAGATCCGAGTGGACGTCCTCCAGGACACGCACACCGTCATCCTCCACGCCAAGCAGCTCAACATCTCCAGGGCTGGTCTCCGGGGTTTGGCTGAAGGTCGGAGCCAGGCGCTGAAGGTGCTGGAGTATCCGGCGTACCAGCAGATCGCTCTGGTCAGCGAGCACATGATGAGGAGAGGAAGCATCTACATCATCGAGCTGGAGTTCGCAGCCCAACTGTCCGAGAGCTTCAACGGGTTTTATAAAAGCACCTACCGCACCAGTGACGGACAGGAACGGTAAGGATGTCGACACTCCATATTGGAAAATAGATACAAAGTCTTTTCTACATTCACACACACACTTTACCTGTTGATGTCGACAGGGTGCTGGCCTCCACGCAGTTTGAGCCGACGAGCGCGCGAGCAGCTTTCCCCTGTTTCGATGAACCTGCCTTCAAAGCCAACTTCACTATTCGCATTCGCCGAGAGAGCAGACACATCGCCATCTCCAACATGCCCAAGGTGATTCTCACACACCGCACACAGCTCGCAGGGTTAAAGTACAGAATCATCCGGCATCCTCACGGTTTCAACCTAAAACCACTAATGTCTGTTTTGTCCTGTCTCGTCTCATTCCCGTCTCAGGTGAGGACCTACGCTCTGCCGGACGGACTGTTCGAGGATCAGTTTGACGAGACTGTGAGGATGAGCACCTACCTGGTGGCCTTCATCGTGTGTGACTTCCTGTCTATCAGCAAACACACTCAGCATGGAGTCAAAGTCAGAGCAAACAGTATAACTTATAATAATAATAATAATAATAATAATAATAATAATAATAAGATGTTCATTACAATGAGAGGGAACAGAAAGTAAAAAACGAGTCGATTCCTATCAGTGATTCGACTCCCAGAATAGAGCTGGACTAGATCTCTTTTCCTACTTCCTCAGTGCGGCGTGTCTAACCACATTGTCGTAAGAAATTAAATGACTTCTTGATGATGATAGTAAATTTCATGTGTGCTTTTTACCAGTTCTCTTACTCACATTGAGACTGCATGAGGAAAGTGCTGTAAATGTCGGCACAAAAGCCCGAATAAAGTAAACCATGGGCTTGTTTTATGGGAATAGAGATGATTTCTCCTTGAGCTCAACTGTGTGATTTTATGTTGTTTTTTCAATTCATGTATTAATAATCAGAAGAGTTAATAACGCGTGAGACGCTGTGCTGTCGTGCTGTCGTGTCAGATCTCGGTGTACGCTGTACCTGAGAAGATAAAGCAGGCCGAGTTCGCCCTGGACGCCGCGGTGAGGCTGCTGGACTTCTATGATGATTACTTCGACATTCCCTACCCTCTGCCTAAACAAGGTGAACATCTGTACAGCTGTTTCACACTGGTGCACCTCACACTGCTGCTCTGTTGACCCACAATGTACTGGGTTTACTGGTTTAGGTCTCTGGTAGCAATGCAACTTTGCGCACATAAGTCATCGGATTCTGGTTATAAAGTAAATAAAAATAAATCCTTGATACTAGATCTTTGTCTTTCGGCTGTTCCCTTTCAGGGGTTGCCACAGCGAATCATCTGCCTCCATCTAACCCTGTCCTCTGCATCCTCTTCTCTCACACCAGCTAACTTCAATCCCTCTCTCACCATATCCATAAATCTCCTTTTTGGTCTTCTTTTCGACCTCTTTCCTGGCATCTCCAACATCAGCATCCTTCTACTGATATATATACAATCTCTCCTCTGAACATGTGCAAACCACCTCAATCTGACTTTATCTCCAAAACATCCAACATGGGTTGCCTCTCTGATGGACTCATTCCTGATACTATCCATCCTTGTCAATCTCAACATCTTCATCTCTGCTACCTAAAACTCTTCCTCCTGTCTTTTCTTTAGTGCCGCTGTCTCTAAGCCGTAGAGCATCGCTGGTCTCACCACTGTCTTTACATTTTCATTCTCGCTGATACTCTTTTATCGCACAGCACACCTGACATTTTTCCTCACCTGTTTTAACCTCATCTTAAGATGAGCACACTCATCTTAACCTCCTTTCCACACTCTCCGTTATTCTAGACTGTTGACCCTAAGTACTTAAAGTTCTGCACCTTCTTCACCTCTGCTCCCTGTAGCCTCACCGTTCCACTTGGGCCCCTATCATTCACACGCATGTATTCCGTCTTGCTGCGCTAACCTTCATTCCTCTGCTTTCCAGTGCGTACCTCCGCCTCTCTAGATTTTCCTCCACCTGTTCCCTGCTCTCGCTCCTAAGCACAATGTGATCTGCAAACATCATTGTCCATGGAGACCCCTGTCTAACCTCATCTGTCACCCTGTCCATCACCAGAGCAAACAAGAAGGGGCTCAGAGCCGATCCTTGATGCACCTCCACCTCCACCTTGAACTCTTCTGTCACACCTACGGCACATCTCACCAACGTCTTACAGCTCTCATACTGTACATGTCCTGCACAACTCTAACACACTTCTCTGCCACTCCAGACTTCCTCATACAACACCACAGCTCCTCCCTCCGGACCCTGTCATACGCTTTCTCTTCATCTACAAAGCATCATCGTATGACTCATCAGCTTTATTCCTATGTAGTTGCCACAACTCTGCACATCCCCCTTGTTCTTAAAGATCGGCACCAATACATTTCTCCTCCATTCCTCTGGGATCCTCTCACTCTCCAAAATATTGTTAAACAGACTAGTCAGAAACTCTACTGCCACCTCTCGTCAGCACTTCCACACCTCCACCGGTTTGTCATCAGGACCAACAGCCTTTCCACTCTTCATCCTCTGTAATGCCAGAGTGTCCCACTTCTTCTTAGCTAACCTCTTTCTCTGTATACACTCCTGTACTTCCTTGTTCCACCACCAAGTCTCCTTGTCCACTTTTCCCTTTCCTGATGATACATCAAGTACCCTCCTATTTGTCTCCCTGTTCACATTAGCTGTAGTTGTCCAGTCAACTGGAAGCACCTGCTGACAGCCCAGAGCCCATCTCAACTCCTCCCTGAAAACTACACAACATTCTTTCTTTTCTTCCATTACTTGGTCCTCTGCTCCGTCTTTTGTCCTCTTCACCTTCCTCACCACCAGCGTCATTTTACACACCACCATCCTGTGTTTGTCTGGCTACACTCTCCCCTACCAAAACTTTGAAGTGACTGATCTTCAGATTACAACGTCGACACAAGATATAGTCCACCTGAGTGCTCCTACCTCCACTCTTATATGTCACCCGACGTTCCTGTCTCTTCTGGAAGAAAGTATCCACTACTGTCATTTCCATTTTCTTAGCAAAATCCACCACCATCTGTCCTTCTCCGTTCCTGTCCTGTAGACCAAACCTGCCCCTCACATTCTCATCACCTCTGTTCCCTTCCCCAACATGTCCATTGAAATCTGCACCAATCACCACTCTCTCACCTCTGGGGATGCTCTGCATTACTTCATCTAACTTTGACTTATTGCACATCACACCTTCAATTTCCAGCTTCAGACTCATCACCCTGTCTGATGCTCTTTTCACCTTCAGAACATTCCTTCTGAAGAAACACAACAAACTCCTCTTTCTCGATAACTCCTACTCCATTTCTTTTTCTATCCACATTATGATAAAACAACTTAAAACCTGTTCCTAAGCTTTTAGCCTTGCTACATTTCCATCTGGTCTCCTGCACACACAGTATATCCACCTTCCTTTTCTGCATCATGTCAACCAACTCTCTTGCCTTCCCAACAGAATTGGGAAGAATTTCCCAATTAATCCGGGCCACGACCGGTCTGATATGGAAATCATGTTAATGATTCGCATTATTGATTTGGCAAATGTTTTAGTTGGATGCCCTTCCTGCCACAACCCTCTCAATTCATTCAGACTTGGGACTGGCACAAGAAAACACTGAATTGTGCCCCTCTGTGGTTGCATTAAATCATTGATACCACATACTTAAGTAATTATCTAGCAGATTAACTCATGACCATGTCTTATTAAAAAAATACGTTCCTTCAGTTAATTTTTATGGTGTTTTATGTAAACTATATACAATTTATTTTATATTTTTTCCCTGTCCCATTTTCTAAGCTGCTCAGCTCTGTTTAGTTCAATTGTTTTATTGATATATTGCAAAGCAGCATTACAGAATAAATAAAAAAAATAGGGAAATGACTATCAAATGTGTGAGAAAATATGTATAAATCATAATTGTCAGACTCCACAGGCAACCCTACATTTCTACATTTGGGTGATAACGGATAGCAGGGATTGATCTGCAGTCATACTGTGTGTTAGGAGGCTGCAAGTTCCGTATAACAGTTTAAGTTAATATGGAGTCCTCTTCCATTATTGGAGGAAATTTTTGTAGGAATTTCAGTCCTGAACTATTGAGCGACTGCGGTTACAAGTCATCGATGAACAGCTGTCTGCCGAGTACAAGACCATCTTCGTGGTCAAGTGGCATGTTCCCCTTCACCACACGCATCTCAGCAGACCACACGGGGCCTCCATGCTACAAGATCTCTATCCAGAATTGGGGCACCAGGACGAGTCAGACACAGAGAGAGAATTTCTGTGAATTCCTTTTTTTCTTAACAAGCTTCATTTTGTGCTTCAAACCCAAAACACGTTAGCGATAAAACTGGCTTGGACAAGTAGATCAGTAACAAACTGGCCACTGTGGATGAAAACTCAACAGCAACCCAAATGAGACACAGCCTTCAGCTCCACGCTTTTTACCTGTTACACTTTGGCTTTATCTTCTGGCTCATCACAGATCTGGCCGCCATCCCAGACTTCCAGTCAGGAGCGATGGAGAACTGGGGTCTGACTACATACAGCGAGTCGTCTCTGCTCTTTGACCCCCACAAATCCTCGGCCTCCAACAAGCTGAGCATCACCATGATCATCGCACACGAGCTCGCTCATCAGGTCTCACACACACTACATGTTCCTCAGGCTTACAGGTGATCAGATGAGGAGCTTCTCATATACAGATGGGTAAAAAAAAAAGTACAAAAATTAAAAAATACCTGGTGTTTACACTGACTGAGGGAGAATCTGATGGTGTCCAGTGCTCTAAGGTGTTCTGGTAGGTCATGGTGACCTGATGACCTACCTTGGTTTTGCCTTTGTCACCCACCTGTATATACTGTAAAACTAAAGAAGCTTCCTCTGTATAATTGATGATAAGTAAAGTACAATATATAGTAATATGCTTCTATATAGTAGAATATAAAGTATAGTATAGGTGTAGTAAGAGCACATGATAAATGAATGAGTCGTGAGTTCTCCTCCACAGTGGTTCGGTAATCTGGTGACGATGGAGTGGTGGAACGATCTCTGGCTGAAGGAGGGCTTCGCCAAGTTCATGGAGTTTGTGTCTGTGAACATCACCAACCCCGAGCTGCAAGTGGTGAGTCTGTCCTGGGATTGTTTTAAAGGAAATAAGCTTCTTTTAAAAACAGTCCTTTAGAACAATCGTTTAAAAAAAAGATTCATCTAATAAATTAATTTAAAAAGATTCATTCCAAATGATTCATTTGAACTGATTTATTCACAAAGATGGATTTAAAATGACTCCTTGAATGCAATACAGTACAGTAATGAATTCAAGTAGATTCATTCATAGCCATGCATCCAGTCGGGTTATTAGAAAAGATTCATTTGAAAATGATTCCTTTAAATTGATTCATTCCACACGATTCCTTTTGACAAAGCGATTCCTTTAACACATAGAATTCGTAAAGACTGTTTCGAAAAGTACTTAAAAGTACTATTATTACATTAATGCTCAAAATGGAGGGAAGAACATAGAACTGGATGAAACTGGGAACACGACACGTCCCTTTCTCAAAGGCTGTTTATTAGAAAATGTAAAAGTCCAGGTTACAAACTGTGTTTGCACGTTTAATCGCACACATCTGTAATGACCATGATGTCTTTAAATGATGGCTTGCTGTTAGAGATTTCAGATTCTTCATCATGACGACAATAAAGTCTTAGACTTTTGTGCAGGAAAAGAACAAAATGATTATTTATTTAATTATAACTATGTATGCTGTTTCCCGCAGGAGGACAATTTCCTGGCGAAGTGCTTCGAGGCGATGAAGGTGGACTGTCTGAGCTCGTCTCACCCCGTGTCCACGGCCGTAGAGAACCCGGCTCAGATACAGGAGATGTTCGATGACGTATCATACGAGAAGGTTAAACAGCAGACTAGTCCAGGATTGTGTTTTTAGTCCCAGGGTCAGAAAGCACTCGTGTGTGTAAAGTGTGTGTGTGTGTGTGGTTTATCAGGGTGCGTGTATCCTGCACATGCTGAGGGAGTTCCTGAGCCCTGATGTGTTTAAGATGGGGATCGTTTCCTACCTGAAACGCTACAGCTACCAGAACACCGTCAACACACACCTGTGGGAGAGTCTGAGCGCTGTGAGCACACGGCAGCTTTGTCTTAGTGTTTGTCAGTAGTGCTGAGGAAAGTGGTGACTCCATAGTGATGGAACATGTTTTGGGTATAAACGTGTGTGTTTGGTTGTCACAGAAGCAGCACTCTGACGACGAGGTGGACGTCAGGGCCATGATGGACACGTGGACCCTGCAGGAAGGCTTCCCGCTCGTCACGGTGGAGGTCAGAGGTCGTGAAGTGCGTCTGAGCCAGGAGCGATACCTGAAGGGCGGAGACTCGTCCCAAACCTCTGGGTGAGCGCAGAGGAACATGTCGTTAACTTATGGATTAATCGTCCCGTTTGGAACATGTCCCATGAGGATGGTGTCTCTGTAGCAAACGCAATCTCGTACAGTAATTCACCTCACCAGCTCCAGAATTATTGGCACCCTTTAACAAAATGTGTGTGTGTGTGTGTGTGTGTGTGTGTGCGCGTGCGTGTGTGTGTGTGTGTAGTAGGGCTGCATGATTCTTGATAAACTGTGAATGACGATTTTTCTCCATGGGAATTGAGATCACGATTCTCTTACTGTACATGATTCTTTCTCTCTTTGTTTTTTTTTTTCTTCCAACAAAAAACATTGATTTTAAGCACTTAAGAAAAAAAAAGTATTGCCTTGCTTGAATATTAACAATAATACATAACAATAACTAATAAGTAGTTGTGCATTTTGGACACTACAGAACTTCATCAGTGTGTTTATTATTATTATTATTATTATTATTATTATTATTATTTTATGAGTATATAGTAGATGTAACAGTGTTGGGTATTAAGTTCTTAGTTTACAGTGAAGAATTTATTGTTGTTAAAGGGTTTATTGCTCAGTCTTCCAGTAAACTCCTCTGTAGTTTTCTCACTGTGTAACAGTTCGAATCAACACGGCAGCTTTAATTATCTAATATTTTAAGTTAAAGCCCAATTAGCACTGCACGTGCCTGTCTCTGATCAGAATGTAGTGTGTATTTTAGTGTTTAGCATGTGTGTGTGAGAGACATTTACTATACTGTATGCTGATAAAAAACAGATGCATAATTGACTCACGCCATGATAAACGCGACGTTTACGTTTCCAAAAATTTTACGTAAAATCTTTTGCTCTAATAACTCGATCCTTGGGACCTCGCGGAACGTCGGGTGGCCATTCGTGCTGCCTAACACGGCGTCTCACTGCAAGTCAAACCGCATTGGTGTTTAACATAAAGTGTTAAAAGGAATCAATCAGAACCAGGTCGTCAGAATGTAAAAAAAAAAAAAAAAAAAACAGCTTACGATGATGATGATTGGCTGCAATTCAGCGAGCAGTGTTGTGATATTGAGCACGTGCAGGAAATACAGTGTGAGCACAACGCAAGTGTGAGTTTGACGGACTAAGTGAGCTATTAAGAGAACAAAAATAACATCAGGGTCCAAACTGTTTTTTGGCATAAAGTTACCAGATTCGACCCCGACTACATTCTAACTCCTGATTACTGCTTAGCTTGGAATGCCGTAGATCAGGAGGATCGATGAGATGTGATCGAGTTGTGTAACTGAATCATTTGCTAATCTCTGGCCTGATTGGTGATTTAATAGTGTTTTTGTGTTTCACTGCCTGAGTGACCTGTGACCCTGATACGGCAATCCGGGATAGTTGTTAAGTAAATAAGTGAACTGGTGAATGCAGCGTGATCTGAATGCAGGGAAACACACGGGAGTGAATCGCCGTCATTCAGAAATCAGATCGCGTGTATGTGTGAATCGAGATCGCGATTTGTTTGTTTTGATTAATCGTGCAGCTCTACCTCCGTGTCCACATGTTTCATGAGCTCTCCTGTCTCCGAAACAGATTCCTGTGGCACGTTCCCCTGACGTACGTCACCAGCAGCTCGAGCACAGTGCATCGCTTCCTGCTGAAGACCAAGACAGGTGTGTATACACACACATGAGGTATCATTATACTAAACTTCCCACACTGAACATCTTTTGTCAGATTGACTGTGTTTGGGGTGAAAGTTGGTAAACTGTGTAGCTTTTTGTTTATATTATGCTTTAACGTTAAACCTCTGATGGCAGACGTGCTGTACCTGCCCGAGGAAGTGGACTGGATCAAGTTTAACGTGGACATGAGCGGGTATTACATCGTCCATTACGAGGGCTCGGGCTGGGACGACCTCATCGCTCTGCTCAAACACAACCACACGGCTCTGACCAGCAACGACCGCGCCAGTCTCATCAACAACGCGTTCCAGCTGGTCAGGTCAGCCTCCCGTCATACACCGCTGTGCTCTGATTGGTTAACGTTCACGCATGTACATTCGCTCTAATAACTGTCTGAGTAATCCTTCACAGCGTGGGGAAGCTGCCTCTGGACAAAGCTCTGGACCTGACGCTGTATCTGAGCCGGGAGACCGAGATCATGCCCGTGACGCAGGGCTTCAGCGAGCTCGTGCCGCTCTACAAGCTGATGGAGAAGAGGGACACGCTGGAGGTGCTGGAGAAGCAGATGAAGGTCGGGCTTGGAGCATAGACACGTTTTAAGTATCAAATGTAATTTTTGTTGTAGATTCTTAATCTCAAACGTTCTCCGGTTGTCACGCAGAGCTACATCGTGAACCTGTTCCATACACTCATTGATCAGCAGTCGTGGAGTGACGATGGGTCGGTGTCTCAGAGAATGCTGCGCAGTTACCTCCTCCTGTTCGCCTGCGTGAGGGGTCACCCGCCGTGCGTCTCCACCGCCAACGAGCTCTTTAACAAGTGGAAGGAGTCCGATGGCAAAATGAGGTCAGGGGGGTCATTTAGATTGACGCAGATGGGTGTAAACGCATAATCTGTGCTCTCTCAGTTGGACAGACTTTACTCGTACATGACTAGTTTTACTAGTGGAAAACATCAAAGTCACGTAGTCGTCTTTTCCAAGCTTAGTGCAACAGGCAGCAAAGTCACAGGCACGTGTATCGTGCAGAATCACCACTGGGTCGGTGCTGGTTCCTAATAACAGGAGCCCTGATTGTATTCAGTGGATGTCGGAGCACAGTTACCCAGCAGTGTAAGAGCCAGCGGAGGTGAGTATGACCTGGATGTACGGGTACTGAGGAGCCAGACCAGACCTTTAGCAAATTAGGAACGGTGAGAGAACTTGGAGAAGGCACCATCCCTAAGTTCTCCTAGTAATTTCCATGAAGTTGAGACACTTCTCCCAGACTGGCATGTCATGGTATGGCCCAGGTGAAGACGCCCATCACCCAGTGGTGTAGTCAGGGCAGCTTCCAGGTTAGACCGTTTAACCACATAGACCACGTGAAACACATTTGTTTTACTCATATCAAGTTGTATCGAGGAACACAGTCAGAACAGGTTACATATAAACTATGAGATGTTATTAAATCAATAGAATTGTTAAATAAGATGAAACTCACTGTTAGATACAAAAAAAAAACAAGCTTCTTAAAATGAGCTCATTCTGGGACAGTGTGCTATTCAGCCGCTCCACTTCATGAGGTAAAGTCAAGGATGAAGCTGAATAAGGAACTGAATCAGGAACAAACCAACACTGAAATGGTTTGTGACACCTGTGCATCCGTCAAGCCCAAATAATTGCCCCATGGTGCGTAACTGGCACAGATTGAAACACAGACTAGATTGACGGTCACGGAGTGAAGCAAAGTCGCAAAGTGACTTTGAGCAGAAACCCCGCGGTTCACCCACTCTGGATTCGTCCAGGCACCAGCGCATATGCCAGTCGTGGTTATTGCCAAGGCGTGTAGTTACTCAGAGGGTGCCCAAGTCAATTATGTCCAAATCAAGGTGAAAGTGTCTGAGGCGTCCTGTCCACTAGTGACAGCAGTACGGCCACAAAGACAAGACTAGTGATCAGCTCCGTCACAGAGGGCTGTTTTGATCCAGTCGACTTTTCCCAGAACTGAAATACCACTTCTGGTGTAAACGCTATTCTCCTGGACATATCCGGTCCACTGAGTCACATGGCCACGTGGATGTGTTGGTTCGCAGGTTCTGAGACCCGGACTGTCTCTGCTTTGGCCCCATTAGCAAAGAGCAGCCCTGACACCGAGGGTAGGTTTGGCAGCACATCGAGGTGTGTCCACAATCCCAGATTATTCCAAACACACTTTGGCAGAGAGCCTTTGGAAATCGCTTGGTCCAGTTCCAGCTGCAAAATGGCAAATGGCCCAGAGTGTGCGGTACATGTGGCAATGACAGAAGACCGGGACACCCAGAAAGAGCGACAGAATTTCTTGGTTCCTTTCTCTCAGCTTTTACACAACCTTTTCCCTCAGATGAACAAACTCAGAGAGTTTTTTAAATGGTGCTGTGCAAATAAATGCTGTACAGCAAGGATGCCTACAAAACAACTATAAAGCCAAAAAAAAAAAACACAATTAATGAAGCAAAATCAGTGTTTGGTGTGTCGACGCTTTCAGGAGTCTTTAGCCTCGGGTACAGTTTGTGCAGTTTTATAAGGGTATTAGCTGCTACGTTTTACTGAGCGTCCTGCAGAACCACACACGGTTGCACTTTTGGACTTTGTTGCACCTGCTTCTTACTGGCATGTAAAACCCAGTGTTTCATTTAAAAAGCAGTTACGTATGTATATATACTTTTTATCTGGCTTACTTTTTTTTTCTTTACCGTTTAATTTTATGGTGGAACACTAATGTTTAAAATGTAAAATAATCTATAACAAAGTTTGTGCTAATAAAAATCCCAGTGTGCCCAAGACCTCTGTATAATAAAAGTCTTATATATCACTCCAGCAGCACCTTCTGCATCAGAGTTCACTACATTGCTCTGGTGTTACAGTCTTCCTAACGACGTGAGTCTGGCGGTGTTCGCGGTCGGCGCTCGCACAGAGGAAGGATGGAACTTCCTGTTTGAGAAGTACCGCGAAACGCTCTACACGTCCCTGAAGCTCCGCATCAAGTCGGCTCTCTCCATCACTCCTCTCAGTCACAAACTCAAATGGTGAGATTTACATTTTTTAAGAATTAAATATAAAAGTATCACAGATCATCTAGAATCATATCCAAACTTCACATATTATTTTTAATAATACTAATACTAATACTAATAATACTAATACTAATACTAATAATACTAATAATACTCTGTGCAGGATGATGGAGCAGAGTCTGGAGGGCTCGGTGATGAAGACGCAGGACCTCCCGTACGTCGTGGTGTCCATCAGCAGGAACCCGAAAGGTTACAAACACACCTGGGACTTCCTGAGGGCGAACTGGGACGCGCTGGTGAAGAAGTGAGTCGAACTGCACCTTAATTCCCCTTAAACTACACCATGTGGACAAAAGTATGTGGACACCTGACCCGTATCTGCATGACTTTATTCATTGCGCTGTTCTCACCTGATTGGCTGATTAGATCACTGAGCTGGTGTACAGGTGATGAAAAAAAAAATTTAACAATTGTTCTCCAGAATGACTTCTGACCTCTGTCTTTAAGGTTCGACCTCGGCTCCCACTCCATAGCGCACATGGTGACGGGCGTGACCAGCCAGTACTCCACCAGAGAGAAGCTGGAGGAGGTGGGTATGAGGTCGAGTCTCTGTGTTCTGCCGTGTATAAACGCTCTACATGAGCTCACCTCGGGTCTCTCTCTCTCTCACTCTCTCTAACTATCTCACTCTCTCTCACTCTCTCTCTCTAACTATCTCTCTCTCTCTCTGCTCCGTCAGATTCGCAGCTTCTTCGGGTCTCTGACGGTCGAGACGGGCTCCGAGCTGAGGTGCATCCAGCAGACGCTCGAGAACGTGGAGGAGAACATCCGCTGGATGGACAAGAACCTGCCGCTGCTGCAGGCCTGGCTGGATAAGAACCATCCGGAACCACGGAAGCGGTTTGACCTGCACACCGACCTGTGAAGGCGAAGCGAACGGAATAACTGTGATTAATAAATGT
>JAAGKR010010679.1:0-21926 GCA_011419295.1 Clarias macrocephalus | reverse complement strand
CAGTCACCAAAAAAATTGGACACAGCTTCTTATGTTTTTTTTTATTACATTTTTATTGTTCCAAATATTGTATATGAATACTGAAGACAATTAATTTATGACATTACAAACACTGAATTATATAATCAACAAAAACATGTTAAATAACTCATAGAATATGTTTTATATTTTCAATTATTCAATGTAGCTCCCATTTGCTTTGATGGCAGCTTTGTACACGTTTGGCATTCTCTCAGTCAGACATAAGAGGCAAACATCTAGAAATGTTTTCCAACAATCCTGAAGGAGGTCCAAGAGTACCTGTTGGCTGCATGTCCTTCACTTTCTGGTAACTCATCCCAAACCATCTCAATTGGACTTAGATCAGTTGATTGTAGAGGCCAGGGCATCTGATGCAGCATTCCATCACTCTGCATCCTGCATGCTTCTCACATTCAGGAACCATCCATTCACCCTCTCTACGTCTAACAAAGACATGACGGTTGGAACCAAAAATCTCACATATGAACTCAGTGCAAACGACAGTTTGCTCAGAGCAAAGGACCGTTTTCCACTGATCTAATGTCCATTGCTTGTGTTTTTTGTCCCAAGCAAGTCTCTTCCGAAATAATGGTTTCTTTGTTGCAATTCTACGATGAAGGCCTGACTCATGCCGTTTTCTCTGAACAGTGGATGTTGAAATATGTCTGCTAATTGAACTCTGAGAAGCATTTCAAGCTGTCCTCAAAGCTAAATGTACTTTGGACAATCTAAATTATAAAACATATTTTGGTTTGATTATCAGCTTTTTTGTTTACATAATTCCATACATGTTTTATCATTACAGCAAGTCCCCGACTTACAAACATTTGAGTTATGAATTTCCACAGATATGAACAGACTACAGTTCTACGAACATTCGAAGTAACTCGCATGTATTGTACAAACAATAGGCCCTGCAGTGCACCAGATAGCAATATTTACGATTCTATACAGTGGAGCCCTGCATTGCGAGCATAGTTTGTCCAGGAAGCATGTTTGTATATCAAAACACTCGTATATCAAAGCGAATTGCCCCCATAAGAAATAATGAAAACTCAGATTATTCACTTCATAACCCAAAAAATATATATCTAAAATTAATGTAAAAATAAAACAAATTAACCTGCACTTTACCTTAAAAAAAAAAAAAAAACTAAATAAATCCTGACAGTGTTTCCATTAGTATGTTTGTGCGTGCATATGCTGTGTATGTCTGTGCGTATGAAGCTGCCCCCTTTCATTTTACAGAGTAGACCTCCCTCCCTTTTTATTTGAGAGGAGGGAGGGCTACTGTGTGGGATGTCTTTCACACACACACACACACACACACACACACACACACACACACACACACACTTAACAAGGAACCTCTCTAATGACACTTGAGTGCATGCACATACTAACGGAGTCACTGCTGTAAAGTAAAAATTTAACGAATTAACCTGCATTTTACCTTTGAAAAGAATCACAACAGAGCAGTGTTACCATTAGAGTGTGTGTATATGTGCGTGTGTGGGTCTGTGTGTGTGAAGGTGAAAGGAGGAGGGAGAAGGCAAACAACCTCTAATGACACTAGCGCAAGCACACACACTAACGAAATCAGTGGATTCTGACACAGAAAGAGAAACCGGATCTTGCTTTTGCTCTATGTTAAAGGTTGTGTGTGAACTTAAAAAAAGATGCTTGCACATGTGTTTACAGTGTTACAGTGAGCAGTACACACGCGCACGGATGTTAATTATACGAGTGGCACACGCACACTGAGACCAAGCATGTTCCAATTCCGCAGCGCGCAAGAGAGAAGAACCATTGGCTCAATTGTGATCACATGACACTCGGCATCAAAACAAGAAGGGCATATGTGCCCCATGATACTTGATGATATTCGGTACTTGTAAATCAAGACTTGCTCGTTTAACAAGGCAAAATTTATTTTTCAATTTTGCTTCTCTTGCAGAACGCTCACAAACCGGGTTACTCGCAATCCGTGTTTCCACTGTACAATATTTTCAATGTGTAAGTGAATGTATAAAATGTCTAAAGTCAGGTATATTGTATGTGTGCATGTGGGGGTGTGGGCTAAATGAGTCAGCCTCACCGGTTTCAATGAATCAGTCTAGGTGAATAATCCATGGTGGAAAATCCTCAAAAAGACAGAGTCCAATACAGCTCTGAAAGAAAATGGTGCCCGTTCAAGCACGCAGTAAACACCATGTAGTGTTATCCTCCCCACCACGTCTGCCCGGGTTATCTTTAAATGAGATCAGCTGACCCTGCTTCGTCACTGGGATTCTCCTCCTTGTGATTTGGAGGCACAGTCTTGTGAACCAAACCACAAAACCTTCAACATGCTTTACATTGTATTTTTGTGTCAAAGGTGTAAAAGACTCACTTTGTTGGACCTATGAACGAGTCAGGGGCTTACTGTAATGCACAATTTTGAAAATAATTTAAAAAAATGCTTTTGACTGGTACTGTACATGGATGAAAAATAATGAGTTTCACTTTTTATGTGTTTGCATTCATTCTTTATGATCTTCACAGTCTCACCAAAACGTTGCAGGACTTTGCCTTGCAGATTGAAAATGGATCAGCGTTTGTACAGCCGAACATCGCCATACAGACATTTAACGTGTCTCAAAGTTCAGAAATACAAATAACTGATTTTTCAGGTTTGTACACCAGGAGGACTATAAAAACTATTTAGATTTTTGCCAAAGCAAAATTTTATTCTTGTTCTGTCAGTCTGTATGCAGTAAGCCTATATGTTGTTCATAAAATAGAAAACTCTTTTATTCATTTATATTTAGTAGAACAAATTTACAATACAGTGGAAAAAAACAGGGCGTCACAACCCAGTGCAGAGGGTTGTGGCAGGAAAGGCATCCAACATAAATTTTTTGCCAAATCAATCATGCAAATCATTGACCGGTGCTGTTGACTTACAGAGTGCTAGTGGAAATTGGGCTACTGTTGGTCGAGGAACGAAAGAAGGAAAGGCAAGTTTAGGAGTAACAGTAGGGACTTCCAATGTTGGGACTTTTGGAAAGGCAAGAGAGTTGGTCGATATGATGCAGAGAAAAAAGGTGGCTATATCAGGAGACCAGGTGGAAAGGTTAGGAGCTAGAAGCTTAGGAGCAGGGTTCAAGTTTTTTTTTTTTACCATGGGGTGCACAGGAAAAGAAATTGAGTAGGGGGTATCCTGAAAGAGGAGTTTTGTAAGGAATGTTCTGGAGGTAAAAAAGAGTATCAGATATTTTGAAGCTGGAAATTGATGCTGTGATGTGCAATGTTGTTAGTGTTTATGCCCCAAAAATGGGAGGAAAAATTCTGAAGTGAGTTAGATGAAGTAATGCAAAGTATCCCCAAAGGTGAAAAAGTGGTGATTGGTGCAGATTTTAATGGGACAAGTTGGGCAAGGGAACAGGACCTATGAGAATGTGATGGGCAGGTCAGGACAAGAACGCAGGAGGACAGAACGTGGTGGACTTGCAAAGAGGAAGGAAATGGCAGTAGTGAAAAGTTTCTTCCAGAAGAGGCAGGAACATAGGGTGACATATAAGAGCGGAGGCAGAAGCACTCAGACGGACTACATCTTGTGTCGACATTGTAATCTGAAAGAGACCAGTGACGGCAAAGTATTGGTAGGGGAGAGTGTAGCCAGACAACACAGGATGGTGGTGTGTGAAATTAACATGGTAGTGAAGAAGGTGAAGAGGACTAAGGGTGAAGAGTGAGGTGAGGAGGGGGTTAAAGAGGATGAATAGTGGAAAGGCAGTTGGTCCTGATGACATACCTGTGGAGGTATGGAAGTGCTTAGAAGAGGTGGCAGTAAAGTGAAAAAAGAGTGAAAGGATCCCAGAGGAATGGAGGAGAAGTGTATTGATGCCAATCCCTAAGAACAAGGGGGATGTGCAGAGCTGCGGCAACTACAGAGGAATAAAGCTGATGAGCCATACAGTGAAGCTGTGGGAAAGAGTAGTGCAAGCTAGGTTAAGGGCAGAGGTCATCATTTGTGAACAGCAATATGGTTTCATGCCTAGAAAGAGTACAACAGATGCAGTATTTGCTTTGAGGATGCTGATGGAGAAATACAGAGAAGGTAATAGGGATTTGCATTGTGTCTTTGTAGATTTAGAGAAAGCGTATGACAGGGTCCCGAGAGTGGAGCTGTGAAGGCAAAGTGGTGCAGGACATGTATGAGAGCAGGAAGACAGTGGTGAGATGTGCAGTCGCGACAATTGCAACTGCCAGGCAGGAGGAGATTTGTGGATGCGGTGAGAGAAGACAGGAAGTTGGTTGGTATGAGAGAAGAGGATGTGGCGGATAGAGTTGGATGGAGGCAGATGATTCGCAAAGAAGAAGAAGGAACAAATTTACAATAGTTTTACAATCTTCGGCATGCTGCAATTGATATTCAGGGAGTAACAGAACTGAGCCTCTTTCTGACCATCGCTTCTAGAGCATTCTAAATTCTAAATTCTAATTGAAAGTAGCTAAATGATGTCGTGTTAATTTGTAGTTGTGTCATGACAGTGTTTGCATAGCAAATAATAGCAGACCCAGAAGATAGTGTGCATACAGCAACTAACATCAGGTCATTTCTATATGGTGTTAAAGCTACTGGGCGGAGCCTGACACCATACTAGTGTACAGCACGTATAGCAAACAGGTGCTTTTAGCTGTTCTTAGCTCCAGTGTTTAGTCTTAGTCTAAGTCTTCAGTCTAGATAAAATAGCTATATATTTAATATAACTAAATCAATTTAATATTATTGTAAATTGATATTTTATATTGTATTATGTCATGTTTGATTCATGTGAAAAGAAATAAATAATGAAATTAAATACAGTGAGTAAAAACAAACAGGAGTTTTCTAAGCAAACATGGATTTTGTTAGTCGCTCAGTCGGCAACATGGACAACACGTCATAAAATACATTTCATTATGTTTTCAATAATCGTATTAAATACTCTCAACAGCCTTAACAAATGACAGAAACCAACGATCTTCATTTGAAAATTCTGGAGATTCTTCAGACACTTTCTCAGCCAACAGAATAAAGATAAATGACAAACACAAAAACATCAGTGACCAGTTTCCCATCGATCTCCAGATGAACATCAAGCTTAAAGAAGGTACCGTGTTTTATTGTAGGAAGAGCCTCAGAATTTACTGTACTATTGATCGGGATTTAACAAAATGTAAATAAAACATTTGCTCTGGCACGTGAATTGCACAGCACTGTCCGATCCCACTTAACCAGTTTAGCGTTGGATTGCTGGTCTATGCCAACTCCAGACTTATTTCTAGTTATATCAGTCAAAGAACATTTTAGTGTTTGTGGCTTTGTCACAGCTTTAATGTAAGGCTACTGTATATATGGTAATGTATCATTTATGTGGCAGGATAATAATTTCCCCAAAATATATTTAATAAACTTCAAATGGTTAGCATTGTGGCCTCCTGGGTCCAATGTCCGATTCCCACCCCAGGTCTGTGTGGTGAGTTGGTGAGTTTCCTCTAGGTATTCAGGTTTCCTCTTACAGTCCAAGGACAAATGGTAGTCTGATTGGTGTATCCAAATTGCCTGTAGTGTGTATGAGTCAGCGTGTAAATGTGTGTTGTAATTATGTTTTTGTGTACTGACCGGCAATTCCATCCATGGTGTGGCCTGAGTCCCCTGGTATAGGGGGACAGGTCTTCCATCGCCCTGTTCTAGGATAAACACTATAAAGAATGAGTGAGGGTAAATTTAAAAATGTGCAAGACCTGAAAAGGATAAAGTTTAATGAAAAAACCTGCACTCATACACTGCTCTTTTCTCTCCTCTGTCCCGACACAGTGAGTGAAGACACCAAAATTGGCTTTGTGCTGTACAACAATGACCAGTTCTTCAGATCTCAGATCTTCCAGCCTTCACTGAACATCAAGAGAAGAGTGATCGCTGGAAGGCTGGGAACAGAAAAAGACCTTGAGTCTGTTGAGTTCATAATGAGGGCCCAGGTACGAGGCATCTAAACTGCTCATTCAGACGTAGAAAATTATAAACCTCCATCAGCTTCTCGTCTTTTGGTGGTCCTGAACCTTATCGGACTGCATGCCGATGTGTGTTTTGCAGAATGTGCCTTCTAAGGGCCTCTATGAGTTCGCATGTGTGTTTTGGGATCATGCAAAGAAAGACTGGAGCACAAAAGGCTGTAATAAAGGGCAGACTTTGGATTATCAGACCTGTAAATGTGAAGGCACGAGAAACCTGGCCAACTTTGCCATGTTGATGGTGAGACTAGAATGCTAGTATATTATTTTTGAACACTAATTGATGAAATAAAATGTAAAGCATATTATACTGTACTGTAAAACACACCGTGTAGGAGTTAAGTCATTGCATCCCAAAATTTTAACGTAACTATTGGAAACACTGATGTGTGTGTTATTTGCATATGTTTTGGATAAAATCATATGTGTATAACGTGTGTAATGTTTACTACTGTATGTAAAGTTTGTGGTCCTTTGCAGAGTTTTAGCTCAAGCCCTGAAATAATCCAGGATTTAAATCTGATCAGCATGATCGGCTGTGCTCTATCTGTTGTGGGTTTGATCATCACGGTGATATTTCAGATCCTAACCAGGTGAGAATGTAATTAAGGCGTGCAGACTTTTACTACTGTACTTTACATTGTTGTTTTTTTTTGGCCCATGTACTGTAGGTATGTTGTTCCTAAAGAATTAATGTTAGTTCATGACCCGTTGAACAAGCTAGATTACCTTATTGTGCTTGAGGATCATAATTATTTTCTAAAACGCACCCAATGAGGTTCATCACTAACAAGGACGTGGAAGGTGATGACAGACAACATAATTATTACTCAGAAAGTCAGGAATGTGTCTGTGAGTGAACTTTTAGATGAGAGTATACAGTCCTAGTGTTAGTACCAGCCGTTACCGGGTAAAGAGTTTGTAGAAACAGTTAAAAAGGGTAAAGTTAAAAATTATCTGCTGATCTTTAATGTAATCAGTGATTATTATTATTATTATTTCAGGTGGAAGTCCACGTACATGTCTTTCTGTACGGCAGAACTCTCTGTCTAACTTATTAATAAATAGAAATCACATTCTGTAAGGTTGAGTGTCTTACGCCTTGTTGTATTTCATTTTTCTTCAGCCAAATGGTTTTTCGTATTGTTCCCACGAAAGTTCCTCATTTGTTTGTAATAGCGTTTAAATAATATTTTATTTTTGTAGTCATATTTTTCCCATTTATACTAAATAACAAACTAGTTTTAATACTACTGGACTTTATCCGTTTTTTTTTGCGCTTTTTGGGAGAATGCGCGTATCATTTGACAAACAACAAGCGGAATCCATCACCAAATAATTAAACCTCCGACACAAAGGTATGTTATCAATTCTACCATTCAGCTTGTTCAGTGTGTAGAGTGCAGGATGTTTAGACATTCTTCCTCCGTCATTAGTGATAATTTTATTTGTGATAGGTGTGTGTTAGTTAGCACCCTGACGGAGAAGATATTAGCATTAGAGGAGCGCATCCAGACTTTAGAGAGCGTTAGTGAGCGCGAGAGCAGCGTTATTCCCGTAGCGGAAAGTCTGGGTGCCGCAGGCGGAGATAACCAGCCCCCGACTCCGGCAGTAGAGCCTCACAGTGGGGCGAGTGGGTGACGACTCGGTGGCATACTCGTTTAGCCAAAGCTAACGCTAAGGCTAGCCCACCTGAGGACACCTTTTCTGCGCTTCACGTGTCCAACAGGTTTGCCCTCCTCAGTGATGCACCCGCTGAGAAACCTGAAAGAGCTCTGGTTATAGGAGACTCTATACTGAGGCACGTGAAATTGGCTAGGCCTTTAGTGGCGCCAGCGGCAGTGGTCAGGTGTATCCCGGGAACTAGAGCACCGGACATAGCAGGTAATCTTAGGGCTCTAGGACAGCATAGGTTCTCTAAGATAGTGGTACATTCTGGAGCTAATGATATACGCCTTGGTCAGGCAGAGGCTAGCAAACATAACTTTACAGAGGTGTTTAAAATAGCAAAAGCAATGTCCGAAGAAGTAGTTTGCTCTGACCCCATCCCAATGAGACGTGGCAACATAGCTTACAGCTGGTTATGGTTGCTGAACCTCTGGATGTCCAGGTGGTGCTCCGAAAACAATGTGGGCTTCATAGATAACTGGAAGACCTTTGGGGGCAAAGCTGGCCTGTTAGGGCAGGACGGTGTCCATCCCACTCGGGAAGGTGCTGCTCTCATTTCTTGCAGTATAGCACATACAGTGGAACCTCGGATTGCGAGTAACTCAGTTTACGAGTGTTCCGCAAGACGAGTAAAGTTTTAATAAATTTTGACTTGAAAAACGAGCATGTCTTGGTTTACGAGTGCAGAGTTTTTTGACACCGACACACACACCGACACACACACACTCTCTCGCTTTTACACCCCCCTCCCCGGCTTCATACAAACACACACACTCTGCTCTACAAAGAAACTCGGCTCTGTCGCGATTCTTTTTAAAAGGTAAGGTGCTGGTTCATTTGTGTTTTTTTTTTTTACTTTACAGCAGTGATTCTGTTAGTCTGCGCTCACGCGAGTGTCATTACAGAGATTTCTTTTTTCCCATTAAAACAGTGTTTCCGTTGTGTGTGTTTGTTGTGAAACTTAAAAAGTGAGGTAGGGAGAGGAAGGAAGAGTTTTACTGTGTAAGGCACACACACACACACACACACACACACACACACACACACAAATACACGGTGCCTGCACGCACAAATGGAAACACTTATCTGTTGGGATTTATTGTAACTTTTTTTAAAGGTAAAGTGCAGGTTAATTTGTTTTCATTATTTCTTATGGGAAGATTTGATTTGGTTTACGAGTGTTTTGGAATACGAGCCTGCTTCCGGAACGAATTATGCTCATAATCCAAGGTTCCACTGTAGTCTCAGAAGAGGCCTAGTTAATCTGTGACAATCCAGAGTCCAGGCCAGGGAGCAGACAGACAGGCTAAACCGTCTGCTAGCTGCCTAGAGTCGTCACTCAGGGTTCATCATATTGAGATTGTGTCTGTTCCCCGAGCTAAACATAAACATAAATTTAGAAAGACTCAGATAGTCTGTTTTAGTAATTTAATTAACATAGATACCACAAACTCCGATCACACTGAATGTGTGAATGTGCAGCCGGCACTTCTGATCTGAAGCTAGGACTGTTAAATATTAGATCTCTCGCATCTAAAGCAGTTTTTGTTAATGAAATTATCACAGATCAGGAGTTTGATATACTCTGTTTAACAGAAACCAGGATTAAACAGGATGAGTATGTAGCTTTAAATGAAGCTAGTCCTCCTGGATACAGCTACATACACCAGCCTCGGCTAACTGGTAGAGGAGGAGGCGTCGCAGTTATTTACAACGATAATCTGACTATCGTACAAAAACATAGATTTAAATTTAATGCATTTGAAGCTCTCTATGGTAACATAAAGTCAGCTCAGTCGTTCCCGCTAATCATCATTTACAGACCTCCAGGGCCGTACTCGGAGTTTCTCTGTGAATTTGCAGATTTCCTCTCAAACCTTATTGTTTCTATAGAGAAAGCGTTAATTGCTGGAGACTTTAATATTCATTTTGAGAATCCAGAAGACCCTCTGAGAACAGCATTTATGTCCATTCTGGACTCAGTAGGAGTAAATCAATGTGTAGTAGGACCCACTCATAAAGCAGGTCACACTTTGGATTTAATATTATCCTTCGGATTAAGTATAAGTATAAGTATAATAATATAACCACAATTCCACAGTCTGAAGTTATCTCAGATAACTATCTTGTCTCGATTAAAGCATGTCATAGTAATAATGTACGCATAGCACCGCGCTACCATCTTAAACATATATTTACATCAAATACCACATAGAGCTTTATCAATAATCTCACAGAGTTATCAAATTTGATTGGATCGCCATCTAACTTCACAGAACTCGATCAGGCGACTGAATATCTAGTGTCAACACTTCGTTATAGCTTAGATAATGTAACTCCAGTTAAAAGGAAAATGATTAGAGATAAGAAACTCACTCCTTGGTATAATGACCACACTCGCACCTTAAAACAAACCGCTCGAAAATTAGAACGTGAATGGCGCCAAACTAAATTGTTAGTATTCCGAATAACATGGAAGGAGAGCATCCTGAACTATAAAAAACCTCTCAGTGATGCTAGATCAACATATCTCTCCACTCTTATAGAAAATAACAAAAACAACCCAAGATTTTTATTTAATTCCGTAGCTAATTTAACTAAAAACAAGACCACTGCAGAAATCTCCACAACAACATCATGCAGTAGGGAGGATTTCATGAACTTTTTCAATAACAAAATCATAAATATTAGGCAAAAAATTCAGGCTTTGAAACCAGACAATTTAAGCAATACAGATAAACTAACCACATCACATCAGAACTTAGAATACTTTACTCCCCTTGAAGCGAGAGAACTAATTTCACTCATCTCTTCTTCAAAATCGTCAACCTGTGTATTAGATCCTATACCGACACATTTTCTCAAGCAGATATTACCAGCAATAACAGAACCCCTGTTGAAAGTAATTAACTGTTCACTCAACAGTGGGTATGTTCCCAAATCCTTTAAATTAGCAGTTATTAAACCGCTAATCAAGAAACCTGACCTTGACCCCTGTCAGCTTTCTAATTACAGGCCGATATCAAATCTTCCCTTTATCTCCAAGATTCTGGAAAAGGTAGTATCACAGCAGCTACATTCACATCTACATAGAAATAGCATAAATGAACTGTATCAGTCAGCTAATCACAGCACAGAGACAGCACTTGTTAAAGTAGTAAATTACCTCCTATTGGCCTCTGATCAGGGTTGTGTCACTATACTTGTGTTACTGGACCTCAGTGCAGCTTTTGACAACATTGATCATAGTATTCTTCTTCACAGATTAGAAAATGTAGTAGAAATTAAGGGAACAGCCCTCTTGTGGCTCAGATCCTATTTGGCTGATCGTTATCAGTTTGTAGATTTAGATGGTGACCATTCCCCATGTTCTCAAGTGGAGTTTGGTGTTCCACAGGGTTCAGTTTTAGGCCCACTGCTTTTTTTCCTTTACATGCTTCCTCTGGGCAACATAATTCGTAAACATGGTATTAGTTTTCATCGTCATGCTGATGACACACAATTATACGTCTCAGCAAAACCAGATGAGAAAAAACAGTTTGCTAAAATTGAGCAGTGTGTGCAGGACATAAGAGATTGGATGTTAATTAATTTTCTTCTGCTTACTCCTGACAGAAGTAAGAACATCTCTTTGTTAAGCCGGTTGTGAAGCATGTGTGTATCAAACACGCCAAATTTTGGCTTCTATGACCTCGGTCAGGTGACATCATCTGATGAGGTGCACCTGCAGGTTATAAATAGGAGTGAACCGGAAACATCATCAGGTCTTTTTGTCCTCAAGGACCTCATTGTGTTTGCGTGTGTGTGCAAGCAAACATACAAACAAAAGAAAAGTGTTAACTCACCGATATGACAGAGTTTACTAAGAGATGCATGCCTCCGTGTGATAGATCTCTTTCGGAGGGCGATCTCCACGATTTTGTGTTGAGTGTATGGGGGAAGAGCACGCTCTCCTTGGGCTTCAGGGAGAGTGTGAGCACTGTGATCTCCTCCCTATTAAGGTGCTTCGTGCACGGCTCGCCTTCTTTGAAGAGAAACTGCAGCGCATTCGTGTGGTTCACATGCCGATCTGGCAGACGCGCATGAGACGGAATTCCCCCTTTCTCTTGCACTCTCCCCCGGATCAAGAAGTTTTAGCATCTACTTCTCAAGCGTGCCCCAGCGCTTCTTGTGAATGGGCAGAAGAGGCTTCCTCTCTTGCCGCAGGAGAAAAAAAAGAAAAAAATCCCCCAAGCACTCGAAGTTAGATGATAGGTTTCTGTCAGGTGGCCGGGGAGGGGCCTCAATGATGGTCTTCTTTGGCGATCTCCATGACAAGTTAACTCTTTCATGGAATAAGCCTTATTCATTCCCTGTTTTTGCATTGATTCATTCGAATGCCATTGATACGAAAACACGGGGTTATATGATGATGCCCCAGATTGAAGAGATGCTTGCGGGCTATGTCTGTCCTGGTAGTTCATCCTCCCTGAAAAAGCCCACACTCCCCACCAAGCTGTGTAGACTAACATCTTCGTTGGCGAGGAAGGCTTTTCAGGCAGCGGGTCAGGCTGGTGCTGCCCTGCAAACCATGGCGGTTTTGGCTTAAGCTCACAGGCATCAAGGACAGGGATCGCGTTTTCGCATTCCGGCCTCTTTGGCGACGCCATAAACACTGCCATCACCAGGTTTCGGAAGCTCTACGAGCAGGACTTGTGAGATTTCTCTCCTGTCATGCTCAAGAGTCGGGACTGTCGGCCACCCAGTCCCGACCAAGTCTGGTCCCCACGAGGCGTGAGGCGCAGAAGGAGAATGTGGCGAGTCGGGTATCCCCTCGTAGAGACTAGGGAGGGAATCACCGTGCTTCGCAATCAACCTCAAAAAGACCGGATCTGAGGAGCATCATCTCCGCCAAAAAGTCCTGAGGCTGACGTGCCCAATAAGGGATAAAGATTCCTCCCTGGCACCTTCTGGAGTTTCGGTGAGCAGCGAAAAGCGAAAGGCTAGATGGGGGGTGGGGTGTTAGGTGTTCGGCATCCTGAAACATCGCAGGAAGGAACCGAGCACCTAACACCCCACCCCCCCATCTAGCCTCAGTGTCAAAACGTGTGCCCCTTTCAGAGAGGCTGGCAGCTGGGAACCTACAGCCAGGTATGCAGAGGTGAAAAGTAATGGATTACATTTACTCGCGTTACTGTAATTGAGTAGTTTTTTTGTGTACTTCTACTTTTTAAAGTAGTTTTAAAAATCTGTAATTTTACTTTTACTTAAGTATATTTTGTTTGAAGTATTGTAATTCACTACATTTTAAATCATATTCGCTACTGAGTAAAACACATGATTGAAAATGAAAAAATAATAAAAATATTATGCTTTGTATAAATGCTTCGTTGCGCTCGCTTGTGTGTATCGTGTCCTGGTCACGCGCCGTTCCAGACTCCACTCCAGGTTTTCTGACTGTCCCCACATCTGCATCTACCTGACCTTCCACACGGCCGCTTCCGCCCTAAGAGTGACGTCATCAACCAGCGTGACCATATATAAACCGGAGAGAGGAAAGAGGATTGAAAACGATTTTGGCGTTTTGATATTTGGTTGTGTTTTCTGGTTTTGACTTTTTGCCATTATTGCTTTGCCCCTTTGGTTTGGTTGGTCTTTCTATATATTTGTAGATAATTTCGCTGTATGTTTGTGCAGTCACCAGTAGTAGTGTCGCGGCTGCCATTTATTTTGGGAAGAGGGAATTTATTCACTGTTTTTGGTTTAGGGAGTCAGGGAAGGTACCTATATTTTTGTTTGTGTTGTTTTTTTGTGCAGGTAATCTAGCTACTAAATATAAATACTATTTTGTTTATTATTTTGGCCTGGGGCCCCCCTGAATCTGATCCTCCTCCTGTGTGTGTGTGTGTGTGTGTGTGTGTGTATGTGTGTGTATGTGTGTGTATGTGTGTGTATGTGTGTGTATGTGTGTGTATGTGTGTGTGTGTGTGTGTGTGTGTGTATTTTCTCATTATTTCATCAATTAATGACTGGATCTAGTTCTTTCTGCCATATACCACCATTTCCATACAGTTTAAAATAGAACCCTGAACCGTTCTTTTGCTGTACGGCCCCAACCCTAGACTGGGACGTAACGCCATATTTAAGTGACCACTTTGATTTTCAAGCACAAGAAAGACAACAGCTTTATTATGCAAAATTGTTCCTTCAGTTAAAAACAACTACTTTGAGATTTATATTTGCTCATCTTTTTTGAACTACGCTTGAATGCCTCATCCCACCTCTGGTGTTAAAAAAAAAAAAAGTAACTTTTACTCTGAGCAAATTTTTTTATGAGCTACTTTTTACTTTTATTTTACGTGAGCAGATTTTTATAATGGTAACTTTACTTGTACTTCAGTAAAATTTCACTGAAGTAACAGTACTTTTACTTGAGTTCTATGGAAGAAGGGGCCATAGAACAGGTTCCCCTGCCAGACACATACCCAGGCTACTAAAATCAGTATTTCCTGGTTTCCATGGGGATGGGGGGGGGTTGCATCCAATTTTACATCTTTGTGGGCTGAACATCAAAATGTTGACAGCCAAAATGATGGCTTCTCAAATCTAACCAGGGGATTGGCTTGTGACAATCGATCTGAAGGACGCATATTTTCATATAGAAATATTGCCACAACACAGGAAGTTCCTGAAGTTCGGGGCGAAGCTTACCAGTATTGGGTCCTTCCAATTGGCCTAGACCTGTCACCCTGCAAATATATAAAATGCACTGATGCAGCTCTGGCTCTATGATTTCAGGGCATCCGTATCCTGAATTATATAGACGACTGGCTGATCGAGATGTCGTCCTAGCTCATCTCCATTCTTTGATGAGACTCAGCGCCAGGATAGGCGTTCTCTTTCCTGCTCAGAGGACAACACATTTGTGTGTCATATGGAATTTCGATCGCATTGCAGGCACAGCTGTATCCTGCACGTGTCGAATCCATTCTCAATACCCTAAAGGAAATCAGGCTAGGCCAGAAAGTAATTGTTCATCACTTTCACAGTGTTTTAGCTCTCATGGCAGCTGTGTCCACGGTGATACCTTTGGGCCGTCTGTACATGAGATCATTTCAGTTGTGGCTAAGCACCAGGGGATTTTATCCAAGGGCCAATCCCCAGAGACAAATAAGGGTTACGCGCCAGGGCTTCGTACCCTTTCTATGTGGTTCAGACCCCGGTTTTTGACTCTGGAGCCCACTCTAGGTCCGTGTTGTCATCGCAAGATGCTAATGACAGACGCTTCCCTCACAGGCTGGCCGTCCAGCCCAAGGGTGCTGGAGAGGTCATCTTCTCGCATGGCACATCAATTGTCTCGAAATGATGGCTCTATTTCTGAAACACTTCCTCCAGCAGTTGAGAGGCTACCATGTCCTAGTGCGGGTGAACAACACTTCGGTAGTCTCATACATAAAACGCCAGGGCGGACTGTGCTCGCGCCGCTTGAACTACAGTAACTAGCACACCAGGTTCTGCTTTGAATACAAAGCAAGTTCCTGTCCCTCAGGGCGGGGCATATGAATGTGGGAGCAGACTTGCTATCCAGACAAGCTGTGACCCATGGGGAATGGAAAATCCTCCAGTAGTCAGTCAAATCTGGGAAAGATTTTATGTAGCAGAGGTGGACCTCTTTGCCTCGCAAGAAACGGCACAATGTCCCCTTTACTACTCTCTGACTCCTCTAGCTCCCCTGGGTCTGGACGTGATGGCCCATACGTGGCCCAGATTACGCCTTTATGCATTTCTTCCGATAGCTCTGCTTCTGGGAGTCCTGGCGGGGGTCCGTCAACATGGTTTGCACCTCTTATTGATAGCACCCCATTGGCCGACCAGAGTGTGGTTCTCGGATCTAATATCTCTCCTCGACGGAGAAGGAGGGGACCCTGAAGGGGACCAACTAAGAGATGCTGGAAATGAAGTGTATTTGAAAGTTGGTGAATGGCAAAGCATGTAGACCCAGTCCACTGCCGAATTGTTTCAGTGCTGGAGTTTCTGCAAAAAAGTTGTCCTCGGGTTTATGTCTTAGTACTCTCAGAAGGTACATAGCAGATATTTTTGTCATGTTCTGACTGATGGGGTTTCTGTGGGAAAGCACCCTTTAGTTGCCCGTTTTATTTGTGGAGCTAAACTGTTGAGTCCGCCCACTAGAGCGACAGTCACTTTGTGCGACTTCGCTATTGTGCTTGAAGGTCTGATTGACACCCTATTTGAACCACTAGAGTCAGCACCTGTCAGGCTTCTGACACTTAAGATGTTTTCTTTCCATTACTTCTTTGAAGAGAATTGGAGATCTGCAGGCTTTGTCATTCTCCCCATCATGTCTAGACTTTGCCAAGCTATACTGCATCCTCACCCGAACTATCTTCCGAAAGTTCCATTCTCAACTTATTCACCCAGTTGTTCTTGAAAACTTCTGTCCTCTGCCTATTACAGCTTCGGAGCAGGAAAGACTTCACTTACTGTGTCCAGTACATGCTCTTCAGATTTACATCCACCGCACTATCCAGTGGCGTAAGTCAGAGCAGCTCTTCATTTGCCATGACACTAGACAAACGCTGTCACATTGGGTGAGAGATGCTATTGCCCTAGCCTACGAGGCGCATGATCACACTTCGCCTCGAGGAGTCAGGCCTCATTGGACCAGGGGGATTGCTTCATCAATTGCTCTGGCAAGAAGTGTCTCCTTGCAGCAAGTGTGTGATGCGATAGGTTGGTCCTCTCTGCACACATGTGTCAGATTTTATAGTTTGGATGTCCATGCTACTCCGGGCTCGCGGGTTCTCGAGACAGCATCCCAAAGTTATGTCTGAGACCTCTTTGGCTATTGTGCACACAAGCTACACAACCTGGGGGTCCAGGCACTTGCAGTGCGGCGGCGTTGGTATTCTCGTTCCCATAGCATTTTCACGCAGCATTGGGTGTAGTTTTTGAAAGGGAACATCTCGGGTTACTTTGCTGTAACCCTGTTCCCTGAAAAAGAGGGAACGAGATGCTGCACTCCAATGCCGCACTGCTGGCATGGCTGGACATCCTTTCAGACAAAAATTGAACTGAGGATGTTTCCAAATAACTCCTATTTATAACCTGCAGGTACACCTCATCAGATGACGTCACCTGACCGATAATGTCCCACATTATTTATTGTCTCTGCTCTTAAAGTTTCTGCTATTTCTTTGACGGGCCTGTTAATTTTTCAAGCCTTTTTCCATTTTCATTTGTATTGCCACCTCTTTGGAGAGTTCCCTTGAACGGCTCAAATTTAACACTTGGATTCAACTCCAGAGCTTTTATTTAATTAACTTTTTTAATTTAATAAAACATTACTGAATTAAATTAAATGACTGTTTATTAATAAAATTATTAAAAAACAGTCCACACCTGGCTATCAAATAGATAATCAGGCTGTTGTCTAATTACCCTTGATCCTTTGAAAATAGAGTGACTTTGTTAAAAAAAAAAAAAAACATGTCATTTCTAAAGGTTTAACAGTATTTTTGTACCCACTGAATTGAAAGTAAGTTGAATTAGATCCATTGTGGTAGTGTACAAAGGCAAAAATATTGAAACATTGTGTCATTGTCCAAATACTTATGGATTCAACTGTATTAGCAGCGAGATGTTAAAATATTTATTATTGATTTATTTTATTATTATTATTAGTATCAGTAGTAGTAGTAGTAGTAGCATATCTGATATGAGTTAAATCAAATGAAGTTTTATTAAACATTAAACAGATTAAAGCAAATTATATATTTCTGTATTTAAATAACCTGACCTATAAGTGTTGCCTTTAACTGCTTACTAATTACCCCAACAATCCTCTGTGCAGGAAGTCAAGAAGATCCAGTCCTACCATCCTGATGGTCAGCATCTGCATCTGTATGACCATCGTCTACCTCGTCTTCATCTTTGGAATCAGAAACTCGATCCCCGACTCCAGGATTGACGCTTCAGAAAATTTAATTCCCCCGTCTGATGTCCATCAAGACCCAGACAGTGGGGCGTGTACGGCTTTAACTGCACTCCTTCAATACTTCCTGTTAGCAACGTTCACTTGGAGCTCGCTGTACGCTGCACACATCTTCCTCCTGATCAAAAACACCTTCTCAGGGCTGCCTCGATACTTCAGGGTCTTATCCATTGTAGTGGGCTGGGGTGAGAGGAAGGAATTTGTCTGGTCTTACCAAAAGAAATATGCTTTTATTGCTTGAAAAAAAAAAACTTGTAATTCTTCATTTCCATCTCCAGGCCTTCCAGCAGTGGTGGTTGGAATCTCTTTAGGAATCACGTACCACAAAAGTAACCCATTAAACTACAGACAGGAGGCAATGTGAGTGATATTATTCTTCATTTCCTGGTTCATTCAGACTAGAAGAGCATATGTGTTTTCTATACAGGGTGTCCCAAAAGCCTCCATAGATGGTTAGGGGATGGTTCCATCAACAGTTTCTGGGTTCTTGGCTTGGTCAGTGTGGCCGCATAGAATGGCCCCTGATATCCCCAGGTCTAAGCCTACCTCATTTTTTTGCCTGTTGGAGCAAACTTTTGGGATGCCTTAAAGTGGTTCTGTAGTTATACAAGGGGTCTTCAAGTCAAACTGGGCTGAAAGACGTAAAAGCGAGTTACAGAAGGGTCCAAGCACAGTACGGTGATGACACTCTTACTGTAGCTGCAATAAAACATTTGAACGGTGCAGAAGGCTGTACGTCAGTGAATGACAATCCCGGCTGAGTTGGCTCGGAGCCAACTGCAGTCAATCCCATGAACATTTAGAGAGTGGAACACTTGCTCCTTGAAAATCAATAAATAACTTGTCACAAACTTGCGGAAGAGACACATCTTTTTGTGTACATTCCAGGATCTCGGCTGGGAGTTATTGCCACATCCCCCATATGGTCCAAGCCACTTCCACTTCTAAGGCAGAAGCTCCTGAGTGGTCAGCGTTTCAGCCGTGAAGCAGACAGTCCGATCACGGCTTCAGGGTACTGAGAAAACTTTCTACCTTGATGGTGTCCAAGCACTAGTGAAACACTATGATAAGCACATTAGTGTAGCAGGAGATTATATAGAAATAAAGAAAGTTTTAACTCTCATAACTGCGTTCTGTTATTCCGCACAATCAAAAGTCCCACTTTGACTTGAGCGTCCCTTGTACGTAATTAATATGGACTCATCTGGCCAGTGCCGTCTGAAGGTTTAATAAGAAACAGATTAAAAAGACATATCCAGTAATTGTTGCAATGGTGCAAGACAGAAAATGTAACGCCAAAGATTTTAGCCTGTTATTTAAATCTGTGTGTGTGTAGCTGTTGGCTGGCTGCACTAGATGAGAATAACACATTTGATATGATGAAGCCCATGCTTTGGGGTTTCCTTCTCCCCGTCGCTGTAATGCTCCTCTTCAACATCGCAGTACTCTTTTACTTCTCATACACCATCTGCAGAACCAACCCCGACCTCAACAGGTAGGTCTGAGGTTTGTGTCTGAGTGTGTGTGTGTGTGTGTGTCTGTGTGGGTGGGTGTGTGAAACAATACTAAACAACAATGACAAAGGTATTTTGATCTTAGTCTACTAAGTCAAATAATGTTTGTCAGATTTCATATGCAGACATTAAAAAATAAGCTTTATGATTAACATTAGGTTTTTTCCATAGTTCAAAGGTCACACCTCTACGAAGTAAAATGTTGGGCTGCGTTTCCATGTCGGTGGTTCTCGGTGTGTCCTGGGTCATTGGCTACTTCCTGCTCCTGGAGAAGAATGACATCATGAGCACTGTGCTCAGCTTTGCCTTCTGTCTGTGTAACACCACTCAGGTACGCACTTCTGCTCGTAACATTTGTTTCATTTTACTACCTCTTATCTGTTCAATGAAATTGTGTTCAGTTTGTTTTTCATACGACAGATTAAAGACTAACGTTATGCCAAATGAAAAAAGGTCACAAAAGTCTTAAGTTAAGCCACCATCAATCCTCTGCCAACCCTGGACTGTGGAGGTCAATGGTGACCATTGTATTAATTCACATTTTTACGGCCGGGGTCAACATTCACGCGCATACACACAACAGGCAATTGAATTTAGGCTAATATGTGTTTCCAAATTACCCATAGTCATTGTGTTTGGGTTTGTGCCTTGCGATAGTGCCCTGAGTCCTCTGGAATAGGCTCCAGGCCCCCAGTGAACCTGTACAGCGCACACGCTATAGAGAATGAGGAAGGGCGTTAAATAAACCTGCTATACAGTTTAACAAACCTGTGTTCTCTCTGCTAAAGGGCATCCAGATCTTTGTGTTGTTCACGGTAAGAACTTCAACCTTCAAGAAAAAAGCCCTGGCTGTTTTCCAGCTCGTACCGCCTCCTGTTTTGGCGAATCACAGAAGGACGTTCGATGTGACGGACACAGCAGAACCTGAGCCTGAGGAGAGCTACAGGTCCACCAACTTTGACCTTTACTATCTGTATCACTGAGATAACTGAATGAAATTAGCGTACATATGAGTTGTGTGAACTTGGTCGCTGGTGTGAGATCTACAAAAAAACAAGTACAGTGGAACCTTGGATTACGAGCATAATGCTTTCCGGAAGTGGGCTCGTGTTCCAAAACACTTGTAAACCAAATCATTATTTTAAGAAATAATGAAGACTATAAGAAATAATGAAAACTCAAATTATTCGTTCCACAGCCCCAAAAATTTAATACATAAACATAATTAATACAATCTATAAAATTAAAATAAAACAAATTAATTTGCACTTTATCTTAAAAAAAAGTACAAATAAATCCAGACAGATAAGTCTTCCATTGGTGTGCGCAGGCGCCGTTTGTGCGTGTGTGTGTGTAATTAGCCCCTTCCCTCACCTTGTTTTACACAGTAACACTCCTCCTCCCTCTCCCCACCTCGCTTTTTAAGTTTCACAACAAACACACAAACCCACACAAACCCACACACACCCACCCACACACGCACACAAAATGGAAACACCATTTTAACAGGAAAAAGAGAAATCTCTCTGACACTGGCGTGAGCACATACTAAGGGAATCACTGTGGTAAAGTAAAAAAAACAAAAACAAAACAAATAAACCAGCACCTTACCTTTGAAAAGAATCGCGACAGAGCAGAGTTTCTGTGTGTTTGTGAAGCCGGGGAGGGGGTGAAAAGGCGAAAGAGCGTCTGTGCGTGTGTCAGGGTGTTTGCGTGTGTGTGTCGGTGTCAAATTACGCCCACGCACACACATAAGAGATGCTAAAAGAATTCCGCAGTGCAAGAGTGACGCTCGTGTCAAAATAAGAGTGGCATGCGTGATACATGATACTCTGCGCTCGTAAACTAATACTTGCTCGGTTTCCGATTAAAAATCTATTAAAAATCTTTGCTCGTCTTGCGGAACACTCGCAATCCGAGGTTCCACTGTAGTAAAAAATATAGACAAAGTGCAAAGTAAAATGTCCACACTGGTTCAAGCAAAGATAAATTTAAACAACCACTCTTTACCACCATGATGAGCAGAAAATAATCTCAACATGGCTTCCAACGCAGATCGCTAAATCAGGTTCCACTCTTGTAATCCAGGAACAGGAGTCTGAGTGTTTATAGTGTAAGAAAAATAGGAGAAGTGCATACAACCGTAGGAGGTGAATTCCCTTGGTATTTTATTTCAAAACAAGCCTCAAAAATTTCCATGTAACTTTTTATTTTTCAACTTTTTTAAATGAATAAAAAATGTTAGGGAGTTGTTTCTTGTTTATTTCCTTTTCTAACAGAAAGAAAAAGTCTAGTTGGTGTCTGGATTATAAATAAGAAATACTGCAAAGATCAATATAATTAACAACAACAAAAAAATAACACCCAGAAATTACACATTGACTGCAATCGCAGAGAATTATTCTTGGCCTGAAAGTTATATTTTCAAGTATGATGCTTGAGTTTGTGACGTCAATTACGTCCTTAGGGTGTTGTTAAGCAGAATGTCTGAAATAACAAAGGTGAACAGTTGGTTGAAATAAAATGGTAATTACACAATCATTTAACAATCCATTATGTTGTTTAGGGAAAACATTTCATTATTGTACAATTTAAAAATTTTGTAAGAAGAAAATTGATCTCCTTCAATAAAGAAAGCATGAAAAAACATAAATCTATTCCGACTACTTAATTATCTGTAACATAAAGAGCAC
>JAAGKR010010678.1:0-21928 GCA_011419295.1 Clarias macrocephalus | reverse complement strand
AAAAAAATAGTCTGTGTTTGTCTCATTCATGGAAAAGCTTCACTTGTAAGAAAAGGAGATGACTTAATATTATCGACTGATCTGTGTGATTTTAAATATTTAAAATACTTTGATAAAAATCATTTAACATACTTAATCAGTGGTATAATTTTATAGGGTATGTAAGTCAATACATATTTCTTCATAATATTTTTTTAAATAATACATTTAATATTTATTTTAAATAAAAGCCAATGATGTTAAAACAGTAGTCTAATGTTACCAGTTGCTGTCTGCCTCCCCCTAGTGATGAGCTGACTGTACTCCTAACACCTTACACAATATTAAATGGATACCAATTATAGCATATTGCTAATCAGCCATAACATTATAACCACTCATCTAATATTGAGTACTTCACCCATTTTGCCACCAAAACAGTGATGCACTGTGTTTTGAAACCTTTCTACTGTAACCAGCATTAATCTTTCCTTTATTTTGCGCTACAGTAGCTCTTCTATTGGATTGGACTACATAGCTTTCATGCCTCATGGGCATCAGTGACCATCGCAGGAAGCATCGCACTTTCTCACAGTAGCTACAGTTTTAATATCGTATTACAATGGTGGCTGGAAGTGGGTGGGATATGATGTATTAGAAGCCGAACAAATGGGCAAGCGTAAGGATTTGAATGACACTTGCGTGATCCGTCATAAAACCAGTGCCAAGTTGGGGGCGAACCGAATGGTCTGCTGTGGCACGCCTCTACAGGAGCAGCCGAAAAACCAACAATATACATTACCACTCAAAAGTTTGGGTTAACCTTCAAATATGTTTGTTTAGTGGTTTATTTTCTACAGTTTACAACAATACTGAGGATTTCAGAAGTGTTAAATAACACATGTGGAATTAGGTAATTATATAACAACAGTCAGTTGTTATTTTAAGACGCGAAGGTCAGCTGTTCATGCAAGAAGAGTATTGTCAAGTGCATTTGCGAAACCAATCAAGCACCATGACGATCTCATGAAGACCTTATAAGGAAAGCAAGACCAAAAGTTCATAGAGTTACCAGCCTCAGAAATCACCAATTAACAAACAGCACCTCAGCTTACAACTGCTAAACGATTGAGTCAGAGGAGCTCAAAAGCTGTAGCTTTTTTGAAATGTTCAGGATCTGGTCCCTGGTCTGGTCTACATCAGCCATGTTTCTTCCTCAAATATTATCAATGTTCCTCATAATTATTAATTTTATGAATTAATTACATTTTGGGACAGTATGGAAATTGATTATAAAAACAAGGAGACATGTGCAAAGTCTCTTCAGCTTGTACTACATTGAAAACTATACTATTTGATGCTGTACTGTATGAACTTGGGGGTCAGGTTTAGCTCAGTGCTTAGAACATTGTACTACTAAATGGAAGGTCCGAGATTCAAAAATCCCACGACCACCAAGTTGTTCATGTTGGGCCCTTGACCAAGGCCTTTATACAGTCTTATGCAAAATATTGGGCACCCCCTTAACAGATTTTGGTGATTTTTTTAAACTGAAAAGATATTAACATAGTCTCTTTTGGAAATTGAAAAAATGCACAATATTTTCAGCAAACATTGATGCATGGTTACTTTTTACGTTATAAATTTAACTAATATGAAAATAAAAACGTTGTTGTGGCACTGTGCAAAAGTTTGGGCACCCTACATAAACAGATATCACAGCTTGCAAACACTTTTTATAGCCAGCTAAAAATTCTTGTACTTGGGATTTTCTACCATTCTTTCTTGCAAAAAAGCTTCTAGTTCTGTAATAGTCTTTGGTGGTCCTGCATGCACAGCTCTTTTAAAATCTACTCACAAATTTTCAATAATGTTTAAATCAGGGGACTGTGATGGCCGTTCCAAAACCTTCAGCTTGCGTCTCTTGAGGTTTTCCATAGTGAATTTCGAGGTAGTTTAGGATCATTGTCCTGTTGTAGAAGCTCCTCTTTTCAGCTTCAGCTTGGTGTGATGTTTGCTTCCAGAATGTGCTGGTATTTAGTGGAATCCATTCTTCCCTCCAACCGTGCAATGTTTCCTGTGCCACTGGCTGCAACACAACCCCAAAGCATGATAGATCCACCCCCATGCTTAATAGTTGGCCAGGGGTCCGTTCTTTGTACGTCTCTAACTCAGTTAGCTGGATTTGATTGTTGTGGATTTGTCCTGATCTTGGATTGTTTCGTTCTTCGAAGCGAATCTCACGCTTGCTGTCATAGCAACATGTCAGTAAGCTTAAACCGGGAGCAGGTTTATTTCATGTAAACAGGATTTAGGCTGCGCTCCTGGCGGGTTATGATTGGTTGAAATGGCGAGATCACATCTGATTGGTTAAAGAGCCTGACTGACGCGGACTGACTTAAGTTGGCAAAACTCAAAATATTTGAGGTAATCAGTTACATACTTTTTAAAAGTAATTTTAAGTAAACAGAACTATCAATATTTGAATTTGTTGCAAATAAAGTAAATTCAATCCAGCGCAGGAATCGAACCCGGATCTTTCGCGTGGCAGGCGCAGCACCTACCACTGAGCCACCAGAGCGCTTTAGATTTAAAATGCTGGAGGTGACAGTTGACGTTGAGGTGACAGTTACTGTTACTTAAGTACTTATGATTACTTAAATTATCAAATTTGTTCAGCTAACTTAGACCAATAGGATTTGAGAGTGTGTGTGTGTGTGTGTGTGTGTGTGTGTGTGTGTGTGTGTGTGTGTGTGTGTATGCATGTATGTATGTATGTATGTGTGTATATACACACACACACACACACACACACACACACAACATGTAACACAGGCAGCACTTACGTATTTAATAACTTTATTTTAAATTATCCTTATTAAAGTTTGAAATTCTCCATAACACTCTAATAAAATCTCTTTCTCCACTTGAGAAAAAAAAGAGCTGCTCTTTTGCCATTTCGTGAACCAATCGCAGGGGTTGTGATCAGTGTTTCTACTGTCGATGCATGTCGCCTTTTAAACAAATGCACGAACGCGCAATAATCCTAGACATCTCAATCCAGCTGTACTAATCATCACAAACAGGTGGGCTCGAAGAACCGAATTAGCCGCATCGTAATTAGCACGATGATCTCATCTTAGATCTGTCAATTCATCTCGGATGTTTCAAGCCACGTACGAAGAACGGACCCCTGGTGTTCTTTTAATGAAATGCTGCTTCTTTTTTTTTCACCAAACATGCCTTTGCTAATTGTGGGCGAGCAATCTCTTAAGTACCGCTCTGACATGCTGGATGTGTTCGTTGACTGAGCGGGAGTAGATGTAGAGTAGACCCATCGGATGAATTGCTGGAACCCTCTGGGTGCATTGCAAAGTCCAAATGGAATAAGCAGTTTCTCATAATGTCCAGACGAATTTGTATGCACTCCGCAGGTCCAAGTTTGTGAAAATCGTGGCACCAGAGAGGGCGTCCAGGGCAGCAGGTGAACATACTTGATGGTCAAGAAGGCAGCAGGTGACGATTCTTGATGGTGATTTGTTAAGCCCCCGATAGTCGACACACGGGGGTAGGCCACCATCCCCCTTCTTCACGAAGAAGAACCCTGCGACAGCAGGCGAAGAGGAAGGCCAGGTGGCACCTTGGCAAAGCATGTTGGATACATATTCCTCCATTGCCTGCATCTCAGTGGTGGAGAGTGAGTAGAGATAGAGGGAGAGATAGAACCCGGCTGAGGGTTGATCGACAGGTCGTAAGGGCGATAAGGAGGCAGGTGTGTGGCGCATCTCTTACAAAACACTTCAGCCAGGTCCCAATACGTGGCAGGGATGGCGTTAGTGTCAACGTCGGGAGCCTGGGACTCCCTAGAACACTCCCCAGCCGGAGCACATAGGCAGAGTTTGGTGCAAGTTGGCCCCCAGTGAAGGATCCGATTTTGTGTCCAGGAGATGAGAGGGTCAGGCTGAAGGAGCCAAGGGTGCCCGAGGATGATGAGAGGAGAGGAGATGGAGGTGAGGTAAAATCGGATCTGTCCTTGATGTTGATTGATAGTGACAATGATAGGCTGGGTCTGGGAGGTGATGGGACTGGAGAAGAGGGCCCGACCGTCTACAGAGGTGATCCGAACAGGCTGGGATAACGCCTTGCCGCAGATGATACAACTTGGTGTCAGTCTCCACCTCGGCAGCAGGATGTTTGAAAGTGAGTTTCAAATGTCGGGTGAATTCACCGTAGCAATATGCTGTGTCTGAATCCAATCGAAGAACTGCCGGGGCCCACTCAGCTCCCTGCCCGGATAGCAACGAGACGAGGAGAGCAATGCGTAACCGGTCTGTGGAGTATCTGGTGGCATTGAACTCAAACACAAGATCCAGTGCTGTTAGAAAAACACAATTTCCCATCTGTGCGTCCCATTTATCCGGCAGAGCCTAAAAGACAAGGGGGGGGGGGGGGTGGATAAGGCGCATATGCAACGGGCAGAGGGCTAGCCAGCTGAGCGGCCGACCTCCCGGCACCATAATGTGTTGGATGCTACTGCGGAGGGTCACGACCTCACCGCAAAGCTGCTCGATGTGGCGGTTAACCACATCTCAGAGGTGCGCGTAATCTGCTGGGTTCACTGCTGAAGGCTCAGTCATTCTGTCACGGGCTACTGGACGTGGACCAGAAGACTTAGGAGCATGGACGGTAAACCTAAACCCGCACAGGCAGAATAGGATAAGAAGTTATGTTAAGGTTTTCATACAGATAAGTTAACAGATATAATATATATATATATATATATATATATATATATATATATATATATATATAGACTCAAGTGGAGCATATAAGGGGTCTTATACATCATGTGATTGCATCTAAATCAACGTAAATTACTGGCTAAACTTGATTTTTTACATTTATTCAGTCTGGGTCTCAACGTGTTCAAGAACACAGTGTTACCTGTTGACTCAACAAATACTACTGTAAGAGGTTGAGCCAACAATTCAATATTAATTCATTCAACATTTATCTAGTTGCATTTTTTAGTGTGCAGCGTGAGAACCAGACATACAAAGACTAAAGCCTTTAATCTGTCCAGCAGTCAGAAAGAAAATCCGGACTGTGTGCAAAGTCCAGACTGTGATGTTAACTGTTTACTGTCGCTTTGTTTACTTTTGCTGTTTTTAATCTTTCTTCTTATGCTGGAGCTCTTTTAGTCTGGCATTCAGTCCAACATCAGACTTGAATCATGGCTCTTCGTTATACACACAACATTAAAAAGCTAGTTTTGTGTGCCATAGTTGTTTTTCATATCAGAGTAAAATATTTGCAGTTTGAAACATCCAAACTAAATAAATAAAGGTCGTAGTTAACAAATACTACCGACAAAGCCAGCGATCAGCCGTAGCTTTAATTGACCGTCCACACACATCTGGAAGGAATTCTAGATTAACTGCCGATGTCTTGCCGACATATTCCCAATTAGCAAACGCTTTCTGTGCAGCTTCATGCAGATGCACCTTGATATATTGGAGAATTATTAGCCAGACATACTGTACGTATAAAGTATATTTAAGATTTAGAAAATGAATGACTGTGAAAATTTTATTAGTCATGGTATCGTGACTGGTTATTAATTTATTCCAAAACTGCCCAAATGGCAAAAAGCCAAAAATGTCAGTAAAGGAAAAATGTCAGTAAAGCAAAAAAAAAAAAATAAGACACTTTTAAAACAACGACTAGACAATGCATTTTATAACCATTTCTTACAAATGTTTTTTTTTTTCTGAACGTTTTTTTGTTTTTCCATGAAACTACTTTTTGGTAATACCATGGAAGCTCTACTAACAAGTAAATAGGTGTTACTTGCATTTGCAACTAGTTCTACAAACACATTGAATGTTTTGGCAGCACATCCAGATTATACTGTCTCTGCAAATAAGGCGTTACTGTAGTAAAGACAAAAAGAAGATCACTCACTCATCATCTATACCGCTTAATCCTGTATTCGGGGTCACGGGGGCCTGAAGTCTATCCCAGGTGACTTAGGGCACGAGGCGGCGTACACCCTGGACAGGATGCCAATCCATCGCAGGGCAACAAAAAGAAGATCGTTTATTTAATTTAGAATAGTTATAAATGAAATAAGGCAAATGTTTAATTATGGTCTCACCATTATGTCTTAACTTATTAAACAATTAAGCAAAGAATTTTTAATCATGTAAACTAAAATGTGTTATACATTCCATACACAACAGCCATTTTGTTTTAACCATTTTATTGTTAAAGTGCCTTACTTTACCTGTTACAAAATATCTATAAATTTGGTAAATACATGTAAATAAATAAATGAAATAAATAAATAAAAACATTAAATGCAGGGAAAAAGAATATTCTTAGCTTAGTTGTAAAACTGGCAAAAGCTGAAACAAATTTAAGTTTCAAGGGAAGCTGGCTTACTGGATACAGTTAACTACAGTTATAATATCTCATTAAAACGGCATATTCAAGTAAATGCGATATACAGTATTAGGCAGTAAGTGAGCATGCTGTCCCTGAAGTTTATGTCATGGAAGCAAAAAAATGGGCAAACATAAGGATTCATGTGACTCTGACAAGGGCCAAATTATGACATCTAGATGACTGGGTCAGATCAACTCCAAAACCGTAGTTCTTGTGGAATGTTCCTGGTCTGCAGGGGTCAGGACATGCCAAAAGTGCTCCAAGGAAGAAAAAACTGTGATCCATCGTCATGGGTGGCCAAGGATCACTAATGCATGTGGGAAGTGAGGGCTGGTCTGTATAGTTTGATCCAAAAGAAGAGTTACTGTAGCTCAAAGTGATGTCAAGGTTAGACTTGCCCTTTTATTAATTTATAAATACTGTAAGTATTAATAAATACGGTTAGCACTGTCTCCATGCACCTGCAGAGTACGGATTTGATTCCTGACCGGGCTCATTTGCATGTCCTAACCCTGTGCTTGGTGGGTAGGTTTACACTCAGTTTCTTAAACCTTTTTAAAATATCACCCCCTGGAGGAAAGTGTTGTCCTTTTTACTCTCAGCACAACACACAAAGTGAAGGCTTAATTTGTTTTTCGCCTTTGACGTGATAAGACCCAAGCTGGCCTCAACCTCAAACTAGCCTTTGACGCGCTAACACCCAAGGATCAGTCACATGATTCACAGGAAACTGAAGAAGTGGGGCTTTAGCTATAACTGCCTTCTGGATTCCACAAAAGCTCCAGTGCTTCGATTTCGAATAGACCATCACTAAGTGTCGGTAAATGAGTTTGACATTTTGTATGTTTGTTGTATGGTTGTTTTTTTATAGGCAATTTATTTCAGGAGTCAATAAAAGTGTTTTTCATGTTGTGTTTGTTTTTGTCTTGTAAATTTATTTCAGGAGTTGTTCATTTGATTTGGTTTTCTTTACCTGAAAATCTGAATAACCTGCAAATCCTTTCAGCCATGAACAAGATTATCGTCTACGAACATAGCAACCTCCAGGGCCTCAGCAGAGAGTTTACATCTTATGTCCCTAATTTATGTCATGAGAATTTTAATGACTGCATCTCCTCTGTGAAGGTCATTGGGAATCCATGGGTGGCATACATACATGTGAATTTTACTGGCAAACCGACTGTCTATGAGGAAGGAGAATACCCCAACCTGTACTACAATGATTCTTTTTCTTCACTTGAGCTGGTGAGAGAGAACCTGGATAATCCTCAGATCACACTGTATGAGCATGGAAACTACCAGGGCCGGAGCCTTGTCCTTAACCATGAGACCAACTTGTGTTGTGGCACTTTTAATGATAGAGCATCTTCTCAAAAGGTGCAGAGAGGAGCCTGGCTTCTGTTTCAGCATGGTAACAATGATGGGCATTTAATTGTAGCCAGAGCTGGCCGTGATGTGTCAGACTATGGCGGGTTCAATGACCAACTGAGTTATGTACATCCTCTGAAACCAGGCAAACCAACCATTAAAGCTGAAATCGAATGGGACAAGAAGAAAGAATATGTCAAAACAGTTATGATCAACTCAATCACTGGTGTGAATTATGGATCAGAGAAGCAATCCTTCACCACTCAGATGAGTCGAGAGTATTCAGAATCTGTCACCAAGAGTTTCAAATTTAGCGATTCCTCACAGATTAGTTGGGGAACCAAATTTGGTATAACAGGGTTTGGTTTTGTAGCAGAGGGCACCTTAAAAGTCACTGAAACAGTTACTATGGAGAGGGGCCACAGCAACACCAAGACTACATCTAAAAGCATGAGAATCTCTTTGCCAGCCATCATTCCTGCTCACCCCAAGCTCATAGTGAACGTGATGAGGAAGGAGGCGATCATTATAGTCCCGGTCAAGCTGACCATAATGAAGAGTACAGGTGTGAGGATGGGAATTCAATTTACATTGAATTTAAGAAGAAAGCGATCTACGTAGTACAGCCACATGAGCAAAACACAAAGCTGTGTTAGTGTTAAATGTATTATAGAAAATTAATCAACAGCATTTAACCAATCAAAAGTGATTATTTGACAGTGATTATTTATTACATTTGTTTTAGACATACACTGTCCATGTTACCCCTGCGATGGATTGGCACCCTGTCCAGGTTATATCCTGCCTCGTGCCCTAAGTCAACTGGGATAGGCTCCAGGCTCCCCGTGACCCTGAATACAGGATTAAGCGGTATAGATGATGAGTGAGTGAGTGAGTGAATGAGTGAGTGTCCATGTTACAAGACAGCAGTATTTTAATTTGATGCAAGTTAAATTTTATCTTTAGAGTTTTTCAGTTTTACCTTTTTGTTTTAATTTGCTTTGCTTAGCTTGGCCTTAAATTTCTTTTAGATTAAAATTTACTTTTCCCCATAATTATGTGTTCGTTATCAGTATGTAGATTTAAATTGTGATTATTCTGCATGTTCACTAGAGGAGTTTGGTGTCCCACAGGGTTCGGTTTTAAGTTCACTGCTTTTTTCCCTTTACATGCTTCCTTTGGGCAACATAATCCGTAAGCATGATATTAATGTTCACTGTTATGCTGACGACACACAGTTATACGTCTCAGCAAAACCAAATGAGAGAAACCAGCTTGCTAAATTTGAGCAATGTGTAAAAGATATGAGACTGGATGCTAACTAACTTCCTTCTGTTTAATCCTGATAAGACAGAAGTTCTAGTCATAGGACTGCATGCAGCTAGAAGCAAGATTTTAGATCACACAGTAATTTTAGATGGCCTTTCTGTTCTATCTAGTGCAACAGTAAAAGACCTCGGTGTGATCATAGATTCTAGTCTTTCATTTGAAGCTCATGTAGACAATATCACCAGGATAGCATTATTTCACCTCAGAAATATTGCCAAGTTAAGGAATATATGGTCACTAAATGATGCAGAAAAACTTGTTCATGCTTTTAATCACCTCAAGGTTGGCCTATTGCAACACTTTACTGTCTGGTTGTTCAACTAGGTACATAAACAAGCTTCAATTTAGTTCAGAATGCAGCAGCGAGAGTCCTCACTAGACCCAGAAGATATGAGCACATTACCCCTATCTTATCTTCACTTCATTGGCTCCCTATGAAATTTCGCACTGATTTTAAAATACTACTTTTGACGCATAAAACATTAAATGGTCTCACGCCACAGTATCTGAGTGAACTGCTAGTGTCTTACGATCCACCATGCCTACTTCAATCAAAGGATGCAGGCTGCTTGTCAGTACCACGTATTATAAAAACTACAGCTCTTACTATAACAACTTACAAACCCCAAAGTTATGGAATAGCCTTCCAAATAATGTTCGGGACTCAGACACAGTCTCAGTGTTTAAGTCTAGGCTAAAAACCTATTTATTTAACCAAGCATTTTGTAAGTAGATTTGGCTTAGGTAAAGGAGCAGATCTGGGGGACTCATGGGCGTAGAGTATTACGGTGAACTGGTATGTTTAGATGCTGTCTTCCCCACTCTCATTGATCACTCAGGTTTGTCGACGGTGAGGTGATTGGTTGCTTTACATCTCAGGGAGCCCTCATGTCTGTGTTTCCTTCTGGCTCTCCCTTTTAGTTATGCTGTTATAGTTAGTCCTGCCGGAGTCCCTGCTTGCACTCTACACTAAATATACATTCACCTTATACATTATGTGACTGTGAACATACCTAATTGTTATCTCTCCTCTTTTGCTGTCCCCTCTCCTGTTCTCTCTCCCCCTCTCTTTCTCTCTCTTTCCCTCTCTCTGTTGAGCTACACATGTCGTTCCTGAGCTGCCATTGATCCAGACTCCCTCTGCCCGACTCATCCTGGTGCCCCGCTTCTGGTAACTAGGAAGACGGTCCTGGCCTCGCATGATGTTGACGACCTGCGGACTTGGTTACAGTTGCTCGATAGTTCAGGACTGGAATTTCCTATAAATCTACCGAAGCCTCCAATAACTACCTGGACTTCATATCAACATCAATTAACAACTATTATACTGAACTGCCTGCCACCCAACACACAGTATGAATGTAGATCAATTCCTGCTTTCTGTTTTACCCAGATGAGGATGGGTTCCCTGTTAAGTCCGGTTCCTCTCAAGGTTTCTTCCTACTGTCATCTAAGGGAGTTTTTCCTTGCCACTGTCTCCCTCGGCTTGCTCATCAGGAACACATTCACATTTCTAAACAAACGTAAATAATTCTTTTGATTGTGTAAAGCTGCTTTGCAACGATGAAAATTGTTAAAAGCGCTATACAAATAAGGTTGAATTGAATTAAAATTGTGATTTTGTACAATTTTATTACAACTTAAAATTAGTTGTTCAAAAATAGTCCTGTGTGGGCCTCTAAGGCTTCGAGTCCGCTGTGTCGGCCTCTAAGGCTTCGAGTCCGCTGTGTCGGCCTCTAAGGCTTTGAGTCGGCTGTATTGGCCTCTAAGGCTTCGAGTCCCCTGTGTCGGCCTCTAAGGCTTCGAGTCCCGTGTCAGTCCTAAAGGGTCTGAAATGCTTATATGGTCTGAAATGCTCATATGGTCTGAAATGCTTAATGTCATGTCAATGCTTCTACAGACTGTGTTGATGTACATGTTCGTCCAGGGCCCTAAGTGTTGTTTAATTGTTCTGCGCACTATTAAGACTTTTATGTTTAAAACAACCCCTCTGCGCCTATGCCTGCCCTTACTGCCCACGGCAATAACATCCGCCCGAACTGCATGACATTCCAGTTCGTGACACAAAGTTTCATTTTAAAGAAAAAAGCAGTTAATTCCTTAATAATTTGGTATGTTCTCTCTTTGGGAATCAATTTTATACGTTACCCACAATGCCATTTGACTGCCTGCTAATATTGGAGCAGAGAAATGTAGCCCTAAAAAAAAACGTGTCAGTAGCGATTTAATACTATAATCCATCCAGCTGTCTCTGCTTCACATCTGCACACTCTGCTCAAACACATCAGCTTCCAAAGATTTCATGCTTGCAGTCAATTCCATTCTGTTCATTATCTCCTTGATTACTAACTGGCTGAGCTACAACTCAGCTACACACAACTCCACAACCGTATCACATAACTCCATCTGCACTGCATTCTAAAATGTAAAGTTGAATGTAAGCCGCTGTGAGACTGTGATTTATACTCACCGTGAGACCATAAGTATGCATGTGCTTTAATGAATTCATTATTTAAAATGACAACAACATTAGACACTAGTAATATAAAGTTATTAACATAAGTTTATATAACATAAATTATCTTCTTTTTGCCTTTACTTTTTGCCTTTTGCTGAGACAATAGAATCTAGTCAACCGTTCAATGTTTTCTGAAGGATCAGCTGCAAACATGTGTAACGCCTACTTTGCTGAGACAGTAAAACTCAAACATGGCCAAACATTTTGCGGAAACAATAGAAACCTTTTAAAGAGGAACATTTGTAAGCGTTCATTAAAATGCATTCTCTGGTTGTTGTTTAAAAACTTCTATTGCTGGGGGGAGGTCACGTGACCCGGAGTGAGATGGCTGCGCAAGTTTTTTGCTCCGCTACGCTTTTTCCTCCGAATTCTTATCTAACTTGGTTGAACAAACTATAAACATGTCAGACACACCTTGTGACAAGGACTTTCCCATTTACATCGACGCGTTCGCAGAAGGCTAAAGAAAAGGAGGCGAAAAGGCCTACTGTTCATGCGCCCGCGGCTGATGCTAACACTGGCGCCGCTGAACCGCGCCTGGACATGTCAGTAATTCTGTCAAAAATAAAGGCCAATGGTTCACCTCTTGATGGAATTACGAGTCGTCTGGAGGGTATTGCCAATTCTGTTTCTTGCCTTCAGAATTTGTTTTCCGCTCTTTCTGAAAGAGTCACTGGCGCCGAATCACGTCTGGAGGAAGCCGAACGGAGGATTTCATCTGCCGAAGATTCGGCAACAGCGACGGAGGGACAGGTGACTAACTTAAAGACGATGGTGGATCAGCTGCAAGCAAAAGTAGATGACCTTGAAAATAGAGGCCGTCGCAAGAATCTGAAAATTGTGGGCCTGCCGGAGAAAGCCGAGGGCTCTGGCCCACTTTCGTCGTATCTTCAGGACGCGATCCCAAAGTGGTTAGATCTGCCTGTCGAGTTCCCTGTGTTGGAGATTGAGAGGGCTCATAGATCTCCCACTTTCGCACCTGCCCGAGAGAATTCGGCTCCGAGAAGCATCCTCGTTCGGTTCCTAAGATTTTGATTCCTAGCGATATTGAAAGCTGCAGTGAAGATGACGATCACTCATAACGGCTCGGAGCTTCGATTCTACTCGGATCTATCAGCCGGTGTGCTGCAGAGGTGTCGGGAGTTCAGGGCGGTGGGGAAAGCTTTTGCCGCCCGCGGTTTGTATCGAGGGTTTGCCTACCCGGCCCAACTCAGATGTCTGCATAATGGAAAGATTCGCCTGTTCAACGATCCGGACTCAGCCAAGGCATTTTTGGATTCTCTGGACAGCCAGATTTGATTCTTGGCTGAAATACACACTTTTACTTACGGAGGAACATTTTGATTATGCCATTGAACAGGTATGGAGGATACTTTCTAAGGTAATGGCCGGAATGTCGCTGTCCGCCACAGACGGTTGTAACGTTTTAAACATTTTGTGTTTGTGGTGGATGTGAACGTTATTGGTTATGTTTATTACATTTTTTCTGTTTTTCTATAATCTATATATACTATAATCTATTATTATTGTTGGTATTATTATCATAATAACAGTTTTATTATCATCATAATAACGGTTTTATCATCATCATCATAATAACGGTTTTATTATTATTATTATTATTATTATTATTATTATTATTATTATCTCTTAGTATTTATTTGATTTTATTTATTTATTTCATTACATGTATATATAGAGGTTTATTTTTTCCAATGGTGTTATTCATTACTGATAATTACTTATACTAGAAGTGTCAGTGGAGCGGGTTATAACGGAGCTATAACTTGGTGGTTTCATAATGTGATTCTAAAGTTTAATCAGTCCTGCAAAAACTTTGGTTTCTTAGGAGGTGATTTCAATTGCGTGCTTGATGGGAATCTGGATAAATCTTCACCCCAGATTTCAATGGGTTGCAAATCTTCACATATTTTACGTAACACCTGTAAAGACCTGGGACTGGTGGATATTTGGAGGGAGCTGCATCCTAAGGACAGAGATTACACTTTCTATTCCCACCCCCATAAATCTTACTCAAAACTGGATTATTTTTTCATACCCACTGACTGTATACACTATGTGAGCTCTTGTCAGATTGGCCCTATTGTGTTATCTGATCATGGCCCGGTTTATTTAGTTTTCAATATTAGTGTACCTGTTCAAAGGTCCAACTATTGGAAATTTGATATTTCGTTCTTAAGTAATACTAATTTTGTTCTTTTTTTAGGCAGAAAATAATTCAGTATTGGCACGACAATCAGAACTCGCCAGTCTCTCCTGCGATAAAGTGGGATGCAGCTAAGGCTACGCTGCGGGGTCACCTCATTGCGTATGCTGCATTAAGGAAAAAACTTGGAATAGAAAAAAGGAAAGAATTAGAAGCTAAAGTATCTTACCTGGAACAACAACATAAATGGTTGCCAAATCAAGATAATTGGATTTTACTGAATAGTGCTAGAGCCAAACTTAACTTAGAATATACAGAACATACCAAGAAATTATTACTTTACACTAAACAGCGCTACTATGAGTTTGGTAATAAACCCAGTCGCCTCTTGGCCTATCAGTTAAAAAAGGAGCGGAGTGAAAGAACTATAAAAGCAATTAAGACATCTGCTGGCAACTTGACTTTTGATCCTCAGGATATCAACACGTCTTTTTCAGATTTCTATAGAAATCTTTATACAGCTGATTCTCATGGATCAAATGAGGATTTGATTAGTTACCTAAATGAGATTTCTCTTCCCAGTATTTCTGATGCTAGGAGCTCTATAAATGCCCCTTTTACTAGGGATGAAATTTGTCCTGCCATTCAGTTAATGCCATCCGGTAAAGCTTCCGGCCCGGATGGGTTTCCTTTAGAGTTTTATAAACAGTTTTGGCCTGAGCTTAGCCCTATTTTAATGCAGGTGATAAATAATCTTTTTGAGAAGAATCCTTTTCCTGAATCCTAGTCATTGGCAATTATCAGTTTGCTTTTGAAAAAAGACAAAGATCCAACAAATTATCGCCCAATTAGCTTACTCAATGTAGATTATAAAATGATAGCCAAGTCCTCAGCTCGACGGCTGGAAAATGTCGTACCTCTCATTGTCAACCCAGACCAAACCGGTTTCGTGACATCCAGGTATGGCTCAGACAATATTTGAAGAGTTCTAAATATTATAGATCATTTAAATTTCACCAAGGAATCTGCCTACATTCTGTCCCTAGACGCTGAGAAGGTGTTCGATCGGGTGGATTGGCCTTTTCTTTTTGCAGTCTTAGAGAAAATACAGTTAGGAAACAATTTTATTGAGTTGGTCAAGCGCCTATATTTTAATCCTATAGCTCAGGTTAACACTAATAGGATGTTGTCCAACAGATTTTCAGTAAGTAGAGGTTGTCGTCAAGGCTGTCCTCTTTCGCCTTTGTTATTTTCTTTGGTTATCGAACCATTGGCGGTGGCTGTGAGAACTAATAGTAGTATACATGGTATTAAAATAGGTCTGGAGGAACATCGGATATCTCTATACGCAGATGATGTTCTATTGTATCTTAAATATCCTGACACCTCTCCTGACGTGATTCTCACAGTAATTGAAAAATATAGTAATTTTTCAGGATATAAGATCAATCTGGATAAATCTCAAGCTCTGTATATGCATGTTCCCTCCGACGCCATCGCAGAATCACCCTTTCATCTAGCACTCTCTGGGTTTCAGTATTTAGGAATTAATATTACTCCTAGTTTGAAGACCTCTTTAAAGCCAATTATTCCCCTTTGATCACAAAAATTAACCAGAATTTATCAGATTGGTCGATTCTGCCAAACTCTTTTTTCGGCAGGATCAATATCATAAGAATGAACATCCTTCCAAGATTAAATTTCCTATTTCAGAATCTACCATGTTACTTAGACAAGATTAATTCTTCAGTTTCAAGGTATATTTGGAATCATAAGAAACCCAGACTTAAATATTCGGTTTTAATGAAACCAAAGGAATTGGGTGGGGTTTCGCTACCCAATTTCCAATTATACTTTTGGGCTGCTCAAATCAAGCACATGTTAAGTTGCAAGATGCTTTCCAAGAATGTTATGTTCCCTTCCATTTATTAATAATGTACAAAAAATTCAACATCTGATTAGTGTCTTTATTGTAACAAACACTCTTTTGGTGTGGAAGGATGTTAAAAAATACTTATCCATTTCAAATAAGTGGTCTCTTAAATCTCCAATTGCGCTCAATCCTGATTTCCCCACTTCCAGACAGAATATTGGCCTTTTGACTTGGAGGTCAAAAGGAGTGTCTGAATTAGGTCACTTATTTGGTGACGGCCAGTTGAGATCATTTCAGGAGTTAAGACAGGAATTTAGTCTGCCCAGTAAAGATTTTTATAAATTCCTTCAAATAAGACATTTTTAGAGTTGAGGTAAAAGAGGGTAATATACAATTTGATCTCACTGAAATAGAAAAAAATAATCTATTCATATACTGTTAAAAAAAAAAAGATCTCTGAATTATACGCATTGCTGTCCAGTGTTGGCCCTTCGACCTTGGACTCTTTAAGAATGACATGGGAAAAGGACTTTGGATCTATGTTGACTGATGAGGAGGCCGTCTGTCTGCTCAAACATATTTCCTAAAAGTGCTTCAATTCCGGTTCATGAACAAAACTTTAAATGTATCCACAGGACTAATCTAACCCCAGTTCGTCTCCATAGAATATTTCCCAATTGCTCTCAGTTATGTTTTACATGTAACATGGAGATTGGTACAGTGATGCATGTGTTTTGGGATTGTGACAAAATCAAAATGTACTGGAAAGAGATTCACAAAATTATTCAAAAAATAATTGGAAAAACATTTGCTTTGTTCCCAAAAGTATATCTTTTGAATTGTACAGTGGATCTGGGTCTTGACTGTGATAAAGAATGTGTACTGAATTTCTGTATATACTTGGCAAAAAAATGTTTACTATTATTATGGTCAACTGCTCAGGTACCTTCAGTCAATATGTGGTTGAGTCACGTGTCCACACTTTTACCACTGGAAAAATTAACTTATGATTTACATAAAAAATCTGAGTTGTTCTGGCAAATTTGGTCCTCTCTCTGGAACGTTCTTGAGGTTACCCAATGACTATGTCTTTCTAAACTTGATTTATAATTGTTATTTATTTTTGTCTTTGCTCTTAAGCATTTATAGCCATTTGAATGTATAACAAAATTTTGCTTGTTGTCGAGATACCTGTACCACTGTTGTTGTTTTGTTGAAAATTTAATTTAAAAAAATAAATAAATAAAAAATTTCTATTGCTTTTCTGATAGATTTTTGTTTTGGAGTATTTGGTCAGTAATGTGATAGATTAAGAGCTAGTCATAAAATTGTCTTTATCAATGTTGCTTTTTTTTGATGATTATTATTCTCTAATGACAATTCAGATAATAATCCTCCCATAAATTATAACTCTAGCACTTCCTTGCGGCAAACTTATCAATTAATTATATCAATGATTACACACATTTCTTAAACAACATTTTGCACAAGGTCTGCTATGCAAGCCCTTATGTATATTGTTATAATAGAAACAGCAATGTTAGATTAGTCAGCACTAAAACAGAAAGGTCAAATTCACTCTCTTACTTGCATCCATTTTACAGTATAATTAATATGTAACCTTAACCATCAAATTTTATTGGATTTTATGTTTAAATTCTAAATGAATCTTTAAACTTCTTAACTTCACAAACTAATCGGTTCTCACTTTGGTTGTCAGTTTCCTACATTACCCACAATGCAATTCAACGTTCTAATTATTGCTTTAATCAGCTTTCATGTGTGCTGTCAATGCCATCATGTTCATTAACTGGAGACCATGTTAACTCAATAGCTGAGCCATAACTCGGAGTAACTGTATCACATAAGTCTAACTGCATTGTGAAATTTGAAGTTAAACTAAGCTTCTGTGTGAAGTTACTATGAAAGTGTTATTATTCTCTCAAATTAGGTCCAAAAATGACAGAATTAAAAGATTAAGAACATTTTAAAAACTTTATTTCTCTTAAATACAGTACTGTGCAAAAGTCTGAGGCACCCATGTTTTTCTTTTCACTTTTAACCCTATGTATTTTTTATTACTATTTTAGGATTTTATTATTGAGTTAATTCAGATTTTCAAACATCAGTATTCCACCACAAAATTAAAAGTTAAGGAAAAAATATCTATACTTCAGAAAAAAGCAGCACATTATATGAGCGACCACATTTCAGAAAAAAAAGCATATAAAAAGAAGTCAAATTCCTTAAAAGAACTGTGGGTGTTTCTTTAGGACGCTCAGTAGTAGGAAATTTCCTTATAAAACTGAACAACTAGCTACTTAGTAGCTAATTTCTTTATAAAACTGAACAAATTGTACCCGAGACTAACGCACTGTCACACCAAATACTGACTTTGTTTGATTAATTACTGTTTACTAGGCTTTTAGGGTTTTTGCCAGGCAACCATTTAAGTGTTTTCTGAAGAATTAGTTACAAACAAAAGTATTTCCTGTTGAAGATTACACACATTTCTTACATTTTTCAGAATCTCTGCTATATAGGTCTCTTTGTAATTTGTTACTACAGAAAAAAATTATGTATAAGCAAATGTGCATTGAATTAAGAATTTGACATTTGCAGCTGCACCACTGTCAGAAGTCCTGAAGAATCAAGATATAAACCATGCTGTATTATAAATGTAAAACAATTAATTTTCATTTGTCATGGTTAACTCTATGCTGAACAAGTGATGCAGAATAGTACACTAATAATTTAAAGATGAGTTAAAGATTAATTTGTTGTTCAAGGTTTCAAGCAAACATCCATATTTCCTCTGTCACTTGGTGGTGGATGAATCATGTTTCGAATTGTCTGTGTCTCTCTCTGGGTCATTCTAGAATTGCGGGTACATTTCAACTAGAGAAAAAAAAATAAAAAATAGGATTTTTTTGTAAAACTTTATTTTTTATAGAACACCCTTCAAATTTAACATTTTCTATATTTGCTGAGCTTAAACTTGTAAGATTTAAAATATTTATTCTAAAAATCAATGTACTAACAAAAAAATCTGTTAAAATAGTCTTACATAAAAACGTAAACTGGTAAGGTTATAACAAGCATTATTTTTTTGCCCTAACTTCATACTTTGTTCTTAAAATCTTTAAAACACTGCATTGTAAATGTTACATATGTAAATGTTACTTACATGAACCGGCAAAGTTTGAGGTCTTGTGATGAAGTCTGGAAATGTGTTTATCCAGGACTTTCTAGACTTGTCTTACTCTTCTCCAGTCTCTTTGGCTGTAGGTAATAAGCGGCTACAGTTAAGTTTGCAACAACATTTTATTAATCCAAACGGCAAGACAGAATACAAACTGCCCTCCTCATGTGCTTCTCTCACACCGTGTCACACTCTCACTTTATCATTTCGTTTCTTTATCATTAACCAAAACCTTCTCTTCATCTTGAGCAAACCAAAGTCTTTTCATCTTCAGCAAACACACAAGAAAAGCACAGGTCAAATCACCATATTTTACAAGATAAAATATTTAATAAAATATTATTTTTTAAATCTGCTAAAAAAAAAAACAACAACTATTTTTTACCTGAGAAATCTCTACATTTGTCATTAAAATCATAAGATTCTTCCTTAAAGGCTATTCATCCATCCATTATGAATCTTGCTTGCAGTACAACTCAAAAAAATAAATAAATAAATAAAACAGGTGCATTATATCAAGAAAGCACAACTTGTACAAGATTATGAAAATAGTGGATTACCGTCCCTCAACTTTTCCTGTATAAATGGTATGTTAAAAATTAAATGGCTAAAATATTTTGTAACAGATGAAAATAGGGGTTTATTTAAAAAATTGGGTGGAATTGATTTTGTATTAAGATATGATTTCTCTGTTTCTAGACTACCAATTAAATTATCTTCATTTCACCAACAGGTTTTGCTATATTGGAAATTATTACACAATCACAACTTCACCCCACACCAAGCATCAATATGGAACAATAGATTTATTCTATTTAGATATAAATCTCTGTGCATTCTTGATTGGCTTGAAAAAGGTGTTTGGTCAGTTCATCAATTGATGAATGAGGACGGGAGCTTGTGTGCATTCAGTGGTTTCTGCTCGAAAAACAACTTACACTGTAAACAAAAACAATTTGAATGTGTATTAAAAGCTATTCCTAAAAGTTTTATAAACGTTGCACAAAACAGCTTTACCAACATTTCAGATGGGTCATGTGATCTCCCATCATTTCTTTTTAATGGTAATAACCTCAAAGCAACACTTCCCAACAAAATCATCCACTCTTGTTTTAATTCTATAATTTTTCCAACATTGTTATATTATAATAATATTTTACAAACTTATGATACACCAATCGTTAAAATATTACGAACACAATATGTTGCCTTTCCAGTGGCAGGAAACCCATTTCAAAATATTTAACAGTATTTATCCATCATCTGAGTTTTTAAGACCCTGGTTTAATTTTGAGCAAAATGCTTGTACTTTTTGTAAAGTTGACATTGATACTACTGATCACCTTTTCTTTTCTTGTGAGTATTCTGCTATCTTTTGGGAAATTTGTCTTATTGGTTGAAGCCAAAGATACAATCACTGCCTGCTTTTGAGAAGGAAAAGAAAACCAAACATATTATGTCTGGAATATTACTGGATGAAAAGAATAATAAGTTTTTCATTAATATGATGCTGATTTTAGGCAAATCTTTCATTCATAAATGCAAATGTATAAAAACTAAACCTTATTTTTCAATCTTTAAAAAGGATCATTGGAACATATGAAAGGTAAAAAGGCTAAGAAATTTGCTGGGGTAATAAGAGACCTTGGTTTATTAGAAGAAGAATAAAGAGACCCCTTTGTATTTGTATTCATCTATTTTGCTTATGTATTTACTTTTCTTTATACAGAATATGTGTGTGTGTGTGTGTGTGTGTGTGTGTGTGTGTGTGTGTGTGTGTGTGTGTGTGTGTGTATAATTTTTCCCTTGAGTGTTTTTTTTTTCGATACTTATTTGTCTGTGTAATTAATGTGTGCCTATTTTTTAATCAGTGTTTAATCAAACTTTATGATGATACGGAGGGTTTGCGCATGCTTTGCGCATGCGCGCTCAGTAGAAAATGAACGAATCACTCTCCGAGACTACTCGTTTTTCTGAGTCACGTTAAAGATTCGTTCAAAAAAAGAGCGCATCGTTCATGAACGACCCAACACTAAAGAAGCGAGGACACACAAGACGCACCTGCAACACGCCTTACACAGTGTGGTGAGTGAGCAGCTAACACAAGTTCCTGAAATATTAAGTATGCACGGATACACAACTTTATAGGGCTTAAGTTACTTTTCTGAATCCTGTCTCAGCCGCGCCCATAGATAACGAATAATAGGTCCTGGTGTTCGTTGTGATTTTGCTTGTTTGTTCCAACAAACTAAACTGCTCAGCTAAAGCGCGGTTAATACAGATACTTAAAATCTGGTGTAAAAGGAGATGTTTGTCTGTTTAACACCGAGCAGCATGTTGGGCTTCCTTCGGGTTTCTCGGTGTAGGCGGCCGCGGTTGTGCAGCAATATTTGGATTGTTTTTTTGTTTTTTTTTTCCGGCCAAATGCGGTGATTTTGCTCAGCCTGCATATAAAACTAGCATATTCAAATAAGTAACGGTTTTGTAACGGTCCACCTCGCGCACTGCACCGCGCGCCTGCCTGTTCCACTCGGACACTTTAAGGAGGAAACGCAGACCAAAGCAGGTTTGAACAGCAGAAAGTGAGACACACTGTCCGGCCTCTGGTCCTGTTTAGGTACAGCGCATGTCGCGGAAGTACAGGATCTAGTGTTGGGTCGTTCGTGAACATTTCATTCTTTTTGAACGAATCTTTAACGTGACTCAGAATAACGAGTCGTCTCGGACAGCGATTAGTTCATTTTCTACTGGGCGCGCATGCGCAAAGCATCGCAAAACCTCCGTAGGTTATATACAGGAAACAGAATCGAACAGTCCTCAACGGATCTTCCAAGTCCCGAGTCGTTCGTTCTTTTATCACGTGACTCCCATAGACGCTATGCAGTGTAACAGATTCAAAAGAACGAACGACTCGGACTAGCAGATATGATGGTGAGCTGTTCATTCTGTTTACAATATGTCCTTAGCTGCATTGTAATATTTTCATCACTGGAACTATAGCCAAAGTGTGTGTATGTAGATGTGTCGGGGGGGGGGGGGGGGGGG
>JAAGKR010010677.1:0-21933 GCA_011419295.1 Clarias macrocephalus | reverse complement strand
ATATTGTGTATGACCTCGTGCTACGTTTCCGACTACGTTTTTGTGTTTGCCCTTGTTTGGTTCTGGTTGCCCGATTGTAAATACATTTTGTATATATTTGTACATAGTTCTGTAATTGGTGGCTTAGTAGGGAGTCGACGCCATTTTGTTTACACCCTGTTCTCTCTTGGTTTGTGGTTAGCAAGGGAGTAAGGGAAGAACTTTGTATTTCTTTTTCTTTAGTTTTGGTGCAGGTTAGTTGTTTCACGTTGGTACTAGGTAGAGGGCATTTTGTTTATTGTTTTGGCCTCGTCGGCTTCTGAAGCTCACGGCCACCTTTTGGGGATTTGCTTGTTCACTGTTTGTAAATAAACACTAAGCAAACGCACTTTTGGTCTCACCCCCTTTTTCCTTTCTTTTCTTTTCTTTTTCATTCCTGTTACGGCCCGACCTAGACCGGGGCGTAACACCGGGACAGAGACGAAAAGCAATCAAACTTGAATCACCTTTGCACCTTTTACATGATCTTCAGGAAGCGTAGTACAGATGTCTTTTTGACTCTAAATCAGTCGACTATGGTTCGGAAGATCCCAGGTTCAAGTCCCACAACCAAGTTGCCACTGTTGGGCCCTTGAGCAAGGCCCTTAACCCTCAACTGCTCAGATGTAAAATGAGATAAAAATAGATGTAGATGTAAATTCGTTAGGGTGTAATACATATTTGTAAAAGTAATATTTGCAAATACTTGATCAACTAGGGACAACTGGTTGTACTGTATGATAATATGGTTGGATTGGAGGTTGGATTTTTTTTAAAATAAAGAAGTTAGATTTTAAAATAGAACAATTATCTATTACAAACCAATCTACATATCTTCATTGAACACATGGTTGATTAAAAGAGAAACTTCATTGGGTACTTTATTTTTGCAATTCTAAAGCAGAAAGTTCAAATAATTTGCACATTGCAGTGTTTCCCACAGGTGTAAAATATACCTGCGGCGGTAGCCAGCAGAGCGAGCCACATTACCTGCAGCACAAAAGTGGTCTAGTCTACGTTCCATCTGCCCTTATGTGAAAAGTAAGATGAAGTGTATAAAAAAAGTACTAAGCACTCTTTAGTGTGTTTGTAAGAGAACCCTAGCCCATTTTTTTTTCAGCACAATATATTGCTCAATATAAAGAACTAAATTTTATTTCATTTAAACTAACTATACACACATGACAGAGCAAAATTTTTTTAAAGGATCATATTGGCAAGAAATAGAACAGATTTATAAGATTACGTATGACCATATAATAATAAGAATGCATACATTACCTATGCAGTCTAAAATAAAGCGACACGTGATGAAAACCCTCTCTGTCAGCAAACAGATATCAATATTAATTAATATAAATATCAACATGCGCATTTTGTGAGTTCTACATTGGCGCATCGCCATTCCAGTAGTAAAATGTACTTTTTAAAAAAAGTAATAATGAGTTTAACTCTACATATCAAAACACAAATGCACTGTTTACAAGTACTGTATACTTTGTGTAGAAAACTAGAAAATCTATCTCTAAGATTTAGAGGTAATGAGCCATATTTGAGGCACACTTGAGAAAATGCCTAAATCTCCTTCAAGTCTTAAAGATGGCTCATTTCTGTCAAGGAGACAAAGAACAGGTTAAAAGGAAATCTCATCTTTCTTTGCTACGGGAGTACACGCAATAAAAGGATGACGGCACACGGATTCAAACGGCATTTTTGGTTTACTGCGGGTGGATAATTTAGGTTTAGCTGTTTATTTAAAAAATATGAGGAAGATTTTGAGGACACTGAGTATTTTATTTTAAAGTAACCTTTAACTTCGCGCCTTTTTTCGGAGTTCAAAATGTTTTTAGTGCATGCAGAAATAAAATTGTTTTCTCTGTAACAGTTCATTGATTTCATAAATGCAACACACTATAGTTTGTTATAAATAGCATAAAAGGTGATATATGCAGTGTTATCTTCATTTTAGAAGTCAAAAGGTTTTTGTGGCTCCCGGTGTTTTCTTTTCTGTGGGAAACTGGTCCAAATGGCTCTTTGAGTGTTTAAAGTTGCCGACCCCTGTTCTAGGTTTAAGACAGGTTTAAGTAGTGGTTATACCTCACAAGGAGCAGTCATTCTAATCGTTTGTCAGACAAACCATTTCTCCTCTCTTATCTCTTCACTGCTTGCTTCATTTGTAGTAAGATGAGGTTTTAGAATAAGGTTGTTTTGTTTTAGGTGCTAAGAAGAAACCGTCTACTTCAACATAGTAGAGGACATTGCCTCTGCCCACACATCTCTCCATAATCTATTGATTATCGATGATTTAAAGATGAAATAATTAAAATATACTAGGAAATAACATTGGCATTTTACATCCTAGAAGTAATAACTTCCTCAATGCTAAGGTTCCTTTTAAAACACAGTATAAAAAGTTGTAGGCACTTTAGCAGCAGATACTCTATTTTTGCCAGATAATATTTATGACCTTTTACATTTGCTGCTTCCGTTACTTTTCTATGAATTAAAAAATGGGGAGGATTTGGCAGGATGTGTAGGAACCTGGGCCTGTATTCACAAAGCTTTTTAGAACTCTTTCAGAGAGCTCCTATCTTAACTTAAAAAGTCCTAGCTGGGAGTCTTAGACTAAAAGTGATTTAGGAAAATTTAGAGCAACTCTGAGTAAGGAAAGTACAATCTTAGTGAGGGGGTGTGGTTGACCCTGTTGCTAGGGATGATGCAGCAATTCAAGGATGGTGATTGGTTGATAAAAAATAACCTCTGACCTCTGCAAAGGTTTTAAAATGTGCTCTTTGTGAAAACAAACTATATGATAATAGAACCAACAGTGAAATCATAATTTTTGTATATGAAGAAATTGTATAATCATGACTACAGGCTACTTTATGCAAAGTTTCTAGGCTAAATGTCTTAAAGGTAATTAAACAGCTAAATGTTGAAAATGTGTCGACTTTTGAAGCAACCAATTTCCACACAGTAGTTACTATATTTAAATTCTCACATTTATTTATCATACTGATTTTATTACTTGCAATCCATTTTAGATTGATGGGATCAAAATGTCTCAGCTTTTACAATTTACAGGATTGCGGGACAGTTTATTTAATTTCAATCCAAGAGAGATGGAAGGAAGTAAAACATCAAGAAAACCAAATTGGACAGAAAAGCAGTGTTTACTTTTAGCTTTATGTTCAGTGTTTGGGGAATATTTCTTCCTTCCGCCATTTTGTCCTCTGCTAGAGAAACTCTTAAGCCTCTTAAAAGTCCTCCTCTCTACTCTTAACAAATTTGACCTTAGGAGCTGTTTTTAGGGCTAAGATGTTTTGTGAATCATTTTTATCTTTACTAAGATTTAATCCTAAATTTAAGGAGAAATTCTAAGACAATGCCCCTAATTCCTAAGATTTTTCTTAGAATTTCGTCACTAGGAGCAACTTTTAGGCTTAAGAAGCTTTGTGAATATGGGCCATGAAGCTCATGTTCAATTTGCCACAGAAGTAGTTAAACCTACTAGCGGCTAACCCTACTAGCAGCTACACACTTATGTGAACCAACATACATACAAGGTACAATACATACACAAAACTAAACAAGAGGAAAACCGACACTGGAAACACACATGTACAACAGTACTTACACATGAGGAGACACAGCCTAACTATAACACTTAACAAGACAGCTCCATGAATCCGCCAGCACAATGAACATAAATATAACCAACAGTAGAGCCTTCTTTAAACAATGATTAAAAAACATAAACCAAATGTAAACTCAAAGAAACTAAACAAAACCAAACAAAAAGGAATGCCCACTTGACAGTAATAATTAATGCTTGACCCAGTTTCCCAGAACAAACTGCTATTTATAGGATGTTTAATGAGCTACCTCGGTTCAGGTGAGCACTCTCATCACCTGACCGAGGTGCCTTCTGGGAAACTGAGTCGACCAACAAAAACTACTAAACAAACAACCACAAACAGTGCCCTCTAGTGGTGGTCCCTTACAAGAAGTTCACTTAGTCTTTGCATTGTGTGTGTGTGTTCCGTCTAAGCATGTGTGTGTGTGTGTGTGTGTGTGTGTGTGTGTGTGTTCCGCACTAAGCATGGACAACAAAAAGAGGAAAAGAGAACTGTGTGAGGACTTGAGAACCAAAATTGTGGAAAATATCTTAAGGTTGGGCCTCCAAGTGGCCAACAATGAGTCCAGATCTAAATGCCATTGAACACCTGTGGAGAGATCTTAAGAGAGATCTTGGTGAGAGTTGTAAGAATCGTATAGATGGTTATAGGAAGCGACTGATTTCAGGTATTTTTTCCAAAGAATGTGCAACCAAATATTAAGTTGAGGTTTTGTTCCAATACACACAAAGAGAATAAACATGTGTATAGCAAAACACATGTTAATGCAGTATTTTTCTGTGAGAAAAGGTTTTTACTGAAAAATAAAATTTCAGGGGTGGCATCAATTTTAGCCATGACTGTACATGTCACATGCTGTCCTAATACTTTTAGGCACCACTGTGTATCTCTCTCTCTCTCTCTCTCTCTCTCTCTTGTGTGTGTGAATGTGTAACAAATATCAGTCTGATGTCTGACGTCTGAGTCTCATGCTAGCTATCTTAACTTTAACCTAAATTTGTCTAAATCATTTTATCAAAGGATTACTAGAATATCTGACAATCTACACATAATAAAACTGTACATACATTGAAAATTATTTGCGGGGACATAAGATATAAGTAATAGTAATAACCAAGATGGTTTTGGGGATTTTGCATGTCTGTCTGTGTATGCAGCATGTAAAAACTACTGAATAAACTTTAATAGGGTATTTGGCCGAGCTTGAGGTAATTTGTAGGCTTGGTTTCATCGCCGTCGGCCCACAATAAAAGAGAAGATATGCTACTTTGAATTTCGACTACTTGAGAAATTTATTAGTTCATCCCAAAATTCAACAGACGGCACCGAACAGTTTTTAATATGCGCTTATGAGTGGTCAATTGAAATCTCACAGCTTCATTCTGTGTACTTCAAGGTAAAACCTAAAAATTCTAGTTAATTCTAAAATTCAACAGATGGCACTGTACAAAACACACTTATGAATGTGCAATTAAGTTTCATGTGAATTAATTCACTGGCACATCGAGTATACGTTAAGTGTAACACAATGCAAGTACAAACACTTACCAGGGCACTTACAGATATCTTATTACAGTACATGTAATTTCTCCATCTCTTGTAAAAATACTGAAATATTGAAACTAGTCATCACTGAGCTTGCACTCAAACATGTTTACGCAATCAGAATTTAGAATCAGAACATTATGAGGTCATAGAACATTATGAGGTCATAGAAGCTATACTCAAGACACAGAGGAAGCTCTACTTTCGATCACTCTTACACAGATGCTATAGAGTCTTGCGCGGATACTCTGAAGAGGGGACAGAAAGAGGAGAATGGAAAGGCGGAAAGAGACAATGGCCTGCAACATCTTCAATGAGCTGCGTTTGGAAAATAATCTGTGTGACGTTCTCTTCAAAGTAAATGATGCTGAGTTCCATGCACATAAGATCATCCTGTGTGGCTGCAGCGCTTACTTTAGAGTTCTCTTTACCCATGGCTGTTATCCTCCAGATAAATTTCAGTATACCATCCCTGGTGTCTCCTCAGAGATAATGGAGTTGATCATGGAGTACGTGTATGTACAGCGAGTTAACATTAAAGAGGAAAATGTGCATGACCTGCTTATTGCCGCTGATTATCTGGCAATAAGTGGCCTGGTGAATGAGTGCTCTATGTTCCTGAAGGCTCAGCTGAGCCAGGAGAATTGCATTGGTATTTGGCGCTTTGCTCGCTTCTATTTCTGCATGAAGTTGGAGCAGCATGCCTTCCAGTTCATTCTCCACCACTTTGAGAAGGTGCTGCATGCCTCTGAGGAGTTCCTGAACCTCTCAGTTGAAGAGCTTTGTGAGATCATGGAGAAAAATGAGCTGAATGTGAAGCAGGAGAATTTAGTTTTTGAGGCCATCATACTATGGATTGAACATGCGCCCCTAGAGCGAAAACCACACATTGGACAGTTACTGAAAAAGGTGCGGATGGGGCTACTGCCGCCTGACTACATTATGGACATTGTGAAGAACAACAATTTAGTGGCAGACAACACAGTGTGTAGACAGATCATTGACAAAGTTCTGCTAAACATCAATGACCTGAATACAGACAAATTTCCTAGCTCTGATCTTGCTCAGCCCCGCCTGCCCAGTGCTGTTCTGCTGGCCATTGGTGGATGGAGCCATGACGGTTTCACCAATGCCATAGAGGCATATGATCCACGAGCAGAGCGCTGGGTCGATGTGACATGCAGCAGTGAGAGTCCACGAGCCTATCAGGGAGCGGTGTACCTTAATGGATTTGTGTACTGCATGGGAGGATTTGATGGCAAGAATTACACCAATAGCGTGCGGCGGTTCGACCCCATCACCAGAAACTGGGCTGAGGTGGGCCCCATGCACTCTCGCCGGTGTTCCCTGAGCGTGTGTGTGATGGATGGCTATATCTACGCAATGGGAGGATTTGATGGCAATGACCGGCTTAACACAGTTGAGCGATACGATCCTAAGAACAATCAGTGGAGTATGATAGCACCAATGCACGAACGCAGGAGCGGTGCAGGCGCTACAGTACTAAATGGTAAAGTGTTCATATGTGGAGGGTTTGATGGTAATGAATATTCATTTACAGGAGAGTATTACAATCATAGGACAGACCAGTGGACTCTCCTCCCCCGCATGGCCAGCAGAAGGACTGGAGTTGGTGTAATTGCATATGGCGGACAGGTTTATGCCATCGGGGGATTCGATGGTGTCAATCATCTGAGAAGTGCAGAGGCATATAATCCGCAGACTGACTTATGGACACATGTTCCAGACATGATGGACCAACGCAGCAACTTCGGCATTGAGGTTCTAGATGATCTCCTGTTCGTTGTTGGAGGAAACCACTTTACCACCACCAATAATGTGGAGTATTATGATGAGGGAACTGCTGAATGGTACAAAGTGGAAGACATGGCTATATTCCGCAGAGCTTTAAGCTGCTGTGTGCTGTCTGGTTTACCCAACATGGCTGAGTATGCTGTACCCCGAGACCTTCTCTATAAACACCCTTAGATCACCCAGAATTCCCAGAGCAGAAATCCCTTACAGATCCTGAGATGTCAAATGTCACATAACCAAACTGGACAACAAGTCACATTACTTCCACTTTGTCGGAGAAGGCATGAAAAACAGTTTTGGGATTATTAGCTTGTCATTTCAGATAGATAGATAGATAGATAGATAGATAGATAGAGTTATATAAAAATCACATTTTAATTATGTATTAATTGTGCCACATGGACTTTAAAATCAGTAAATCTTGCCTGTTGGATTGTAGAAAGACAAGGTCGAGATAGAATAGTAACAACGGCTGCAAGAAAGAAATCACCTTTCTCCCTACTGCATGGTTTTGCTGTATGAGACTGGTCCTTCTGCAGATGTAATAATAAACCATTTTTATTTTGCTCTTACATATTTATTTATTTTTGCTCTTACCCAGTGAATGACTTACTTGAGTTGGCAGGCTCTTCATCTAGATAGATAGATAAATAGATAGATAGATAGTCTTATTAAGTCTTAAATTTAGGCACCCCCTGATTAATAGATTTTGTTGATTTGATGTTAGATGTTAGTCTCTCTTAGAAATGGAAAAATGCATAATATTTTCAGCAAACATTAGTTCGTAGTTGCTTTTTATGTCATAAATTGAACAAAAATAAAATCATTATTGTGGGACTGTGCAAAAGTTTGGGCATCCTACATAATCAGTACATAGTAACACCTCCTCTGGCAAATATCACAGCTTGCAAACACTTTTTGATAGCCAGTTAAAAGTATTTATATTCTTGTACATGGGATTTTCTCCCATTCTTTCCTGCAAAAAGCTTCTAGTTCTGTAATATTCTTTGGTCGTCTTGCATGCACAGTTCTTTTAAGATCTACCCTCAAATTTTCAATGATGTTTAAATCAGGGGACTGTGATGGCCGTTTCACAACCTTCAGCTTGCGTCTCTTGAGGTATTCCATAGTGGATTTCGAGGTATGTTTAGGATCATTGTGCTGTTGTAGAAACCGTCCTCTTTTCAGCTTCAGCTTTTTTACAGATGGTGTGATGTTTGCTTCCAGAATTTGCTGGTATTTAGTGGAATCCATTCTTCCCTCCACCCGTGCAATGTTTCCTGTGCCACTGGCTGCAACACAACCCCAAAGCATGATAGATCCACCTCCATGCTTAATAGTTGGCGAGGAGTTCTTTTCATGAAATGCTGCTCCTTTTTCTCCAAACATGCCTTTGCTGATTGTGCCCAAAGATTTCTATTTTAACTTCATCAGTCCACAGCACTTGTTTCCAAAATGCATCAGGCTTCTGTAGATGTTCTGTTGCATACTTCTGATGTTGGATTTTATGAAGGGGACACAGGTAAGGTTTTCTTCTGCTGATTCTTCCAAGCATCGCTGCACATTGGAACGCTGCACCACCACTCGTGAGTCTGCTAAATCTTCCTGCAGGTTTTTGGCAGTCAAATTGGGGTTTTGATTTGTCTTTCTGACCAGCATACGGGCAGTTCTCTCTGAGATTTTTCTTGGTCTTCCAGATCTCATCTTGACCTCCACAGTTCCACTGAACTGACATCTCTTACTTACATTTCTCACTGTGGAAACTGCAAGCTGACAACGCTTTGCTATCTTCTTGTAGCCTTCTCCTGCATTGTGGGCATCAATAGCTGCTTAGAGGAACCCATGGTTGTTGAGTGTATGCAAGGGTGTGCACAAGGTTTGAAGAGTCAAAGTATTTGTAAAGCTTTGAAATTGGCATTTCCTAATGACAGCTGTTGCCATGCATCAGATCTAACGAGCTGATTAAGGTCTGAAACCTTGTAAAAAGAATCTGAGACTCTGGAACTCTTAAAGTGCCCAAACCATTGCACAGTGCCATAATAATGTTTTTATTTTTAATTTTTGTTCAATTTAAGGCATAAGAAGTAACTATGCATCAGTGTTTGCTGAAAATATTGTGCATTTTTCTCCATTTCCAACAGAGACTGTGTTAACATCTTAAAAAAATGTTATTTATCAAGGGGTGCCTAAACTTTTGCATAAGACTGTAGATAGATAGATAGATAGATAGATAGATACTTCAAGATAAATTAAGTACCATCCTAGTAGTGATTTGTGTCCCACAATGCTCTGTATCAGAGAAATATGGATACGTAATGTGGGATGTAAGAATCAGTTTTAACAAACAACAACAAAAAAGAGGACCACAATGGTATGTATGGACATTGGAAATTGAAAGAGGGAGCTATGCCTGTATTATTTGGCTCTCTGCCTGCAGGTAGACCAAGTGTTGGGAGATAACATAACATCCAGAGGACACTGATTAAGAAGAAATGGATACCAACTCACCGCTTCAATGTCATGACTATGATGCTAGAACAGAGCTATCAGCTTATCACAACACAGATATGGTGTATAGAGATAGTGGCAACTATAATGCTTACTAAAAATAGACACAAGAGGAAGGCAAGAACAACATATACACATTGTATATTATGCCATTCACTTATTAACCTTTTATTTATATATTATCTGTACCATTTGATGACAGGTCTGATATTGGGTTATATTTTGCTTTATCCATGATAACTTTCTTGTACTCTTTTATATTGTCCATATACAGCAATCAAATGGAATTTTGGAGTCTGCAACAACAATAATTGCATTTTGGTACATGATCATTTCATTTCAAGCACAACAGCAACTCCTGACTAGTGTTGTCTTGGGAGATGATTCATCAAGCAAGCTGCTTCCAAAAACAAAATTATGTAGCATAAACTATTGGTAGGCCTCAAGAAACAGCTTGCTTGATGAATCATCTCCCATAATAAAAATCAACTATTCATGGTGTTGAAAAATCAACTATTCAGTATTAGGCAAATACAACCTCAAATGAATAACTAACGTTTTTACTCTGGGCAGTGCTGAGAGCTACATTACTGCCTCCAAGGGATTTAAGAGGGTAAGTTGCAGCCAGGTGCTTTTAATCATCTGCAGGTGTGCAGACCTCTGTAAAAGCAGATGCAGGTGTGTGTTCACAGCCAAAATACAGTAATTGTGTTCATTTTTTTTTTTTTTCATGTTACACATGTAATATAGATAATCTGTGTGCCAAAGAAGCTACTTCTTACATTTATGCAATACGGAGGCTGGATAATTTGGAGTTTGAAGAGATGTCCATTTCTCAGTCTTGCGTCAAGCAATGATAATTTAAAATTGAAATCATTATATTTCATTGGTCTAGGTTTCTAGAAGCATAAGGCCTGTGAATTTTCTTGCTAAAAACTTTGCAAAATGAAATCTAAACTAGCCAAATTTCATCTGAATGACAATTAAAATCATTGAAGATTTGAATTTTAAAAATATGTTATTGTCACTATAAATACTGACATGACTTAAACAGTGGAGGCAGCTTTGCCAATCACTTTTATTTTTGTTAATGAAGTGATATTGTAGCAACCCAGAATAAAAAATAAAAGATTCTCGTCTCCACACGATCTGGAGTCACACACACACACACACACACACACACACACACACACACACACACACACACATAGTGTGTATATATATATATATATATATATATATATATATATATACACACACAAAGTATTTTTTATTATTGTTTGTTATGTGACAAATTTCTCAGATCTGATCTCACTTTGCCCCGCCTACCCAGTGCCATATGTGTTATTTTATTATGTTTGTTTAATTTCCAGTTTTTGTTCCTTAAACCAGTTCAAAGACCTGATTTTGATGTTTTTATTTTTTATTATTTTTTTTACATATGACGAATAGTGCATTTGTTTAGGATTATAGGGGGCATTTTTGTGTTTTTTATGCTCTTCTCGCATAATCCTTCATAGCATGCCACACCATCTCAATGGAATTCATGTCAGGGGATTCTGTGGGAATCTTTTTTTCACCTTTCATTCATGATAGGTGTGGAATTATCCAACCAGTTTCACTGGTGACGATTTAGGGGTCTTAAGACAAATTAACAAGACCCATCTGAAGTCTCTGCCTAACATTTATTACCCCAGCAAAACATCAAATAAATAAAAATACAAATGTTTTAGTTTAATCGAATGAACACAAAAATATGACAACATGGTTACTAAACAACTTTAAAAATGGTTTCAGTTTAATCAAATAAACACAACATACAACAAATATATAATCTCAAAGCTTTTATTTATTTTTTTTTGGGTCATGAAATTTTTGGTGTGTCCACCCTGATTTTTAGCACAACTGAAAGAACTTTAAACAACCTATTTATGTATTTATTAAGTATCTTAAACCAGACTTTATTAAAGGCAGCAATTAAATCTGACATTTGTAAATTTAGGATGTCTTGAAACATAATGCCATAACTAGTTTTATTTGCCTGGTCACAGTATAATAGTCAAATAAATAAATAAATAAATAAATAAATAAATAAATAAAAGACATCCTTAATATACCATTAGTACCTAATGTTTTGTCCCAATTCATGCGAACATTTTACTTTTGCTAAAAGGCATATTTACAACCACATATCAGCCACTCAACATGCATTGTGCTATGTTGTTTTTTTGTGATATGTGTATTTTATAAGTGAAATAAAGCTGCTCATAAGGGCACTTACTTTTACTTTGCAAAAGGCAGCATTTATTTAGCAAGTATATGTGTTTTGTTGCATTTCTGGGAGGATCAGTCATGATATACTCAGATCACAAAAAAGCATAATGATTACTATTATAAAATAAAAGCCTGAAGCGCTTCGTGTGGATTCACATGACAAGTCATTTTCTCTGGGAAAGATTCTTATTTTTAAGATTCTTTTTTTATATTCTTGTTGAATATATTCCTTCAGAGCATGCCACACCATCTCAATGGGTACTTATCTCTTTATTTATTATTCATAAAAGGTTAAATTACTAAACTTTAAAGCTTCCTTAACTCCAGTCTATTGCATGGATTGTGATAATTTAAAGTTTTTTTTAACTTAATAAAAGTGGCACAGCCCCTCCTCCACTGTCTTTCCTATTTCTTCTATTGCCTCATTGGCAAATAAACTATTCCAAATCAGGCTTTAACCAGGTTTTCTGAATGCATATGGTTTTCTGCGTTTCTGCTCCAATTGAATATAAAGTTCTTCAGTGTTGTCCATTAGCTATGAGATTTTGTACATTCCACTGGAAGATCAACCACCCTTGCATGTCATCTCTTGGCTAGACTGTATCCTGAACTCTTCATTACTTTCTTTCTATTTTAGTCCTACCATACCCAAATTTTCCTCTTCTCTCTCCACACCCTCACCTTGTTGAGTTGTGTTGAATTAATTTTTTAATCAGTCAAAATAGCTCTAGTCCATACGTTCAAACTCATCTTCTTGACACAACTCCAGGTATTGTAATATCTGACAATTAATTTTTTTGATACTTTTGACAGATATGATGTAGATTAGATGAAGATCATATCACATTTCATGACAAATTAATGCAGGACATCATGAAATTCCAAAAGGTTCGTATACTTTATGTATGGGTCTAAAATGGCTGCAGAACATATATGGACTTGCCTTTGTCTGTTCTAGAGGACTGTTGTAAACTAACCTATGTAGTTAATAAACATAAATTACTTCTAAATATTCTTATTATCATAACATTGATAATAAACATAATTTATTCATACCATTACACAGGGAGAGTGGATTTTAGTGTATGGTTCAAATTAATAAAAATTATGTTAGCCACATTTTTGTTGTTTAGTTCTTTTTGTGCGTACAAACCCTGCATGGAAGCATGAAAACCATGCTTTGTTTATTGTTTTTTGCCCTGGCCTCCATGAATCTTGCTTTTTGTTTAAGGAATTTGAGAGTGTAGGTGTGAACATCTGAAACATCAATAGGAATCCTGGGGAAACCTGGTGTAACCTGAGCCGGGGGTCAATAGATCTTTGCATACTCAGTAAAACTAATGTATACTCAGTGAAAAGGCCCTGCTAAAAAAAAAACACGCAAAATATTTTATTACCCAAAATAAAGTGTCTTCCTGAATGTTATAATGTAGCTGTTTTTCTATAGGTAAATACCAGAGATTTTCATGAACTCAATTTGGTGTTCAAAACAATCTGCAAGCTTCATTCATTCTGCATTTTTACTATTTTTCAAAACTGTATTTTCTTAATTGTACGTTTCTTACGGTGGTGCAGGCGAGGCATAGATGCAGAGGTGAAAATGTTTTTTGATGTTTTTAATAAAGATGACATAAAACATAAACAAACACACTTAACTTAAAAATAAACCAAACAAGAGTACATAAACTAATCAAAGAACTATGAACTTAGACTAGCATGAAACAAACTAAACATAATCTAACCAACAGGTCATGATGCTATTCTAACAGATGCAAGACAAAATAACCTGAAAAACCTGGCTTCTTATAGTCACACTAATTAACCAGTCACCTCGGTCCAAGTGAGAGACCTCATCACATGACCAAGGTGCATTCTGGGAAATGAAGTTCAAAACGAAAACTTAGGAAAACTACAAACGAAACATAAGAGTCTCTGGACGCCAGGCGCCGTCTAGGGGTTATCCCTGACATTAATATGTATATTTGTCATAAGTTTAAGATTCTGACATATTTGCATCACCCTTATTATGAAATCTCAATTTGTGCTCTATGTATTGTAAATAAGTAAAAATATATTAGCTACTATATTGCCAAATATTTGAGCACAAATAGAAGAAGAGCCCAGACTCAGTGCGGGTCATTAGAAAGCCCTCAGACTCCAGAGGGTTAAAGATATTTAAAAAACAGTTTTCCTTAAAAAAAAAAAAAAAAAAAACAATGATTCCTTCAATGATTAGTGACTCCCCATTCTAAAAGACATCCAAGATTGCCTTCTACTCCATCTAGATCAGGGGTGTCAAACTCCGTTCCTGAAGGGCCACAGACCCGCAGGGTTTTTTTCCAACCCTGCTCCAACATATATGCCATGTAGTTTTCAGCCTTAATGATTTGATTAGGTGGATCAGGTGTTTTTAATTATGGTTGAAGCTAAACTCTGCAGGTCCTCAAGGGTTGGAACAAAACCCTGTGGGTCTGCGGCCCTTCGGGAACAGAGTTTGACACCCCTGATCTAGATCTTGGAGTTGTGCCATTCTATCTAGCCTCTCCTGCATATATTTTCCGCAAAAGAGCAGTACATGTTTGACAGTCTCTCTCTTTCATTGCATTCCCCACAGAGTCCCATTGGGTACTTACCTACTAAGCAGAGTGCTATTACATTTTCTTTGTCCAATTCTTAGTCTGCTTATTAATACTTTCTCACCTGATGTCCTTTAATATATACTCCCATGGAGAACGAATTTAGAATCAGAACATTATGAGTTCATAGAACATTTTGAAGTCATAGAACATTGTGAGGTCATAGGTGCCAAACTCAACATACAGACGCTGAAGCTTTACTTTCAGTCACTCCCAGATAACATTCAGACTTACATAGATGCACTAAACAGGAGACAAATGAGCAGAAAGAAGAGAAATGGAGAGGAAGATGGGCACGATGGCCTGCAACCTCTTCAATGAGCTGCGTTTAGAGAAGGAGCTGTGTGATGTTCTTTTCAAAGTCAACAGTGTTGAGTTCCATGCTCACAAGATCATCCTGTGTGGCTGCAGCCCTTATTTCAGAGCTCTTTTCACCCATGGATGTCATCCTCCAGATAAAGTTCAGTATGTCATCCCTGGTGTCTCGTCAGAGATAATGGAGTTGATTATGGAGTATGCGTACATACAGCAAGTTAACATCACAGAGGAAAATGTGCATGAGCTGCTTATCACTGCTGATTATCTGGCGATGAATGGCCTGGTGAACAAGTGCTCCATGTTTCTTAAAGCTCAGGTGTGCCAGGAGAATTGCATTGGAATTTGGCGTTTTGCTCGCTTCTGTTTCTGCATGAATTTAGAGCAGCAGGCCTTTCAGTTCATACTGCACCACTTTGAGCAGGTACTCCGTGTCTCTGATGAGTTTCTGGACCTCACTGTTGAAGAGCTTTGTGAGATCATGGAGAAAAATGAGCTGAATGTGAAGCAGGAGAATTTAGTGTTTGAGGCCATCATACTGTGGATTGAACATGCACCTCTGGAACGAAAAATGCACATTGGACTGTTACTGGCCAGGGTGCGTATGGGTCTACTCCCCTATGACTACTTTATGGACAATGTAAGGAACAACAATTTAGTGGCTAATGATACAGTATGTAGACGGATCATCTACAGTGTCCTGCTGAACATGTATGACCTAAACACAGACAAATTTCTCAGATCTGATCTCACTTTGCCACGCCTACCCAGTGCCATTCTGCTGGCCATCGGTGGCTGGAGCCACGAAGGTCCCACCAATGCCATAGAGGCATATGATCCGCGAGCAGAGCGCTGGGTTAATGTGACATGCTGTATTGAGAGTCCACGAGCCTATCAGGGGGTAGTGTACCTTAAAGGCTTTGTGTACTGCATGGGAGGATATGAGGACGGGAATTACAACAACTGCATGCATAGATTTGACCCCATCACCAGAACCTGGGCTGAGGTGGGCCCCATGCACTGCCGCCGGTGTTACGTGAGTGTGTGCACGCTAGACAACTATATCTACGCAATGGGAGGTTTTGATGGCACAGAACGGCTTAACACGGCTGAGCGATACAATCCTGAGAACAATCAGTGGAGCATGATAGCACAGATGCACGAACGTAGGAGTGATGCAAGTGCTACAGAACTTAATGGCAAAGTGTTCATATGTGGAGGATTTGACGGGAATGGCTGTTCGTTCACTGCAGAGTATTACAATTCTCTGATGGATCAGTGGACTCTCCTCCCTCGGATGACCAGCAGAAGAAGTGGTTTAGGCGTGATTGCCTACAGAGGACAAATTTATGCTGTTGGGGGATTTGATGGTGTGAGTATTTTGAGAACTGCAGAGAAGTATAATCCTCAGATCAATTCATGGAGAAACATTCCAGAGATGATTACCCAACGCAGCAACTTTGGTATCGAGGTGCTGGATGATCTCCTGTTTGTTGTTGGAGGCCACCATGGCTTTAGCACTGCCAATAATGTGGAGTATTATGATGGGGAAACTGCTGAATGGTATGAAGTGGAGGACATGGCTGTATTCCGCAGTGCTCTGAGTTGCTGTGTGCTGTCTGGTTTACCCAACATGGCCGAGTATGCCGCACCCCGAGACCGCCAGCCTCCAGAGCTCCCAGAGCATGAAAGGATCTATGACAGCTCATGACAATATCTGGAACTGAATTAAATAAAATCAGTTCCTTTCAGGTCGGCAGCATATTTTTGTTATTAGGACTCTGGGATATTGGGGAATCAGGGACAAAGCGAAATTGCATGTCATGTTGTGTAAATAGTTTCAAATATGTGGCTATGCACAGACTAATCCAGATTCAGTTGAGCACAATTGGTGGACACTGTTATAATCCATCTTGATCTGTTCAGCTTCTACCTGGACCTGAGCTTGCCTTGATACTCTGGTCCAGGTCTTTCAGCTCTCTCCTGTCTGGTTCTTATGCTGATTACTCTCATCTGTGTTCGATACAGGTCCTTCAGTGTCTAGCTATATAAGCACGCAGTCAGCTCATACTCTGTTGGATAACTTGAAACCTGGAAGCATGTGTGGAGTATGTGACTTTGCTCACTGCTTTGTGCCCTTGGATTTCAAAATTAACGTCCTTATTCAGACTCCAGCATGGAAGTGTGAGCAGAATAAGTGGCTTTTATCACCGTTTTGTGCCTTTGGAGTTCACGATTGCCCTTTTCTTCATGTTTGGACATGGAGACTTGAGTGGATTATTGTGCTGTGCTTGTGGATTTTGGATTTGCTATAATGAAGTGTGGGGAGACATGCTGACTTAGATTTTTGTCATTATTGATCTACGGTCCTCTATCTGCCCATCTTCATTACCAATGTGACAGGTACAAGAGTGTAGTGCAGTGTACTCTGGGAAGTGAAGCCCAAAGGTGGTTTAAGACAATCCCATCAAAATGTTTTTTCAGACAAACCGAGAGTGAGGCTGTGGTGCAGGAAATTGGGACTGGGTAGGGGCTTGTCATGGTCTAAACAGGCTTGGATGAGACAGTGACTTGGGACAAGGACAGAGGTGGAACTTGAAGTTAAATTTTATTGATATTGCACTTATACCAATGGTCATTATCACAAAGCAGCTTTACATCATTTAGTGTTATTGCACCAAAAACTTTGGAATTCTCTACCACAGAATCTTTACTCAAAACTCACTTGTTTTCTGAATGTTATACATCTGATTCGTTGAAATGAACTCCTTTGGTTCAATACACCTGTCCTCTGCATGTCTGCCTTTTAGGTCTTGTTTTGTATTTCTGGTTAACCCCCTGCTTCCTCATCTGTACTGTAATGTCTGTTTTGTACTGTCTTTACATTCGTTGTAAAGTGTCCTTGAGCTCTGGGAAGGCGCTATATAAATAAAAAATATTATTATTATTATTAAAAAATCAACAGAAAATTAAGAAAAACTTCATCGCTTGGAACTTGGTATGGGAATAGAGCTGGAACTAGAATCCAGGCAGCTGAGCAAATACAATGTCCTAGAACCCGGATGGCAGAGCAAACATAATGTCCAAAAGCCCCGGATGGTAGGACAAGCATGACACCCTCAATCTCAAGCAGCGGACTGAGCATTAAATCTTTGAACTCATGTGGGAGAACAAAGTTTTGAAGCTGAGCAAACATGTCTCCCAACCAGCTAGTGGAAGTCCAGCTGGTGGGTACAGCAGCACATCCTCACTGCTGAGCTAGATAGGGAGTGTGCAGTATCTGGCTGAGACCGTGGGTGGATGAGGGTGGACCGTGACTCATGTGGTGCAGGGTGTGGCTCTGGCAGTACAGAAATGTACTTATAGCTTAGAAAGCTTAGAAAGCAAGGTGCATCAGGAGACAAACAAAGCGCCCTCAGAACAAAGGACATAGCTATCAGAACTAGCAGATTTATCAGGAAACAGATCAGAGCTATCTGAAAACAAAGCAGAGCTACCAGAACTATCAGGACAAGGCTTTTCATAAAAATACATGAACATCAAACAGAATTGGGAAACATAACAGTTCTCCAGACAAAGGTTTAAAAAATACCACTTAACTCCTTAAGGCTATCATCTGACGATGAAGATCTCCTCAGCTTTTCTGTTTAGCGAGCTCCCCTACTCATTTAATGGCATGTAGCTGCTGCGGATGGTCTTTGCCTTCTGACACTTTGGTCCTTTCTTTGTGGTCGATATGGTGAGCTTCTTCATCCTGAACACCTTCAAGCTGATGCATGGAGCACTCACTTTTATAGTGGGCCGGAAGCCTCCCCAGGTTTGCTGTATTGCTCGCACTTCTCCACTAATCTCCCTCCAGTGCAACATGCGAAATCTCACTCCCATGAGATCTTGAGTACTCCAGATTACTTGCAGTCTGATGCCAGATGTTGAGGCAACTGCCTACAAAGTCTGATCACCTTATTGGAGTTATTCTAGCACCCAAAGTCCTAAATAGATACAGTGTGGGGAGAGAGAAAAACTAATTTAGAGTCAGGAATCTGGGAAATTCTTGAAAACTGTTTTTGAACACAGTTTAAAATGTTCAAGAAACTGTTCTACTTAGAGGAAAATGTTCCCCAAAAGGAAAAATATAAACAAATTAAATATTTACTTAATAATAAAGTCAAGAGTGTTGCTGGATAAGACTGCACATTGTTTTAACTTCCCTTTAAAACAGAACTTAAATTCCTCCAATTAAATCAGGGAGAGGAGAAATTCTTACAATATCATGCATGGACTGCTTGCATACTTTCAAGAATGTCATTAATTAAAAAATAATGTGTAAGTGCATGTAAACTGTTCTAAAGGATGAATTATGTTGATATAAATATTTAAAATTATTAAAGTTTTTGATTTGCTGAATAAATACTTTATTCAGCTAATATTTCACTATAATTTAGATTTTTTTATTCATGTAACGCATCTGCACAACTATTTGATCACATTGTCACTTCCTGACCATTTTAATGATTATAATGTAAGTTTATTCTGAAAAGAGAGACAGAGAGATAGAGAGATTTCTTTTCACAAAATAAGTTATTTATCTTGTTATTTACCCTAACATTTACATGGATTTAAACACAACTGAATTTGAAACAAAAAGATAGATAGATAGATAGATAGATAGATAGATAGATAGGTAGATAGATAGATGAAATACAGTATAACCTCTGATTGTGAGTTACACGGTTTGCGAGTGTTCCGCAAGACGAGCAAAGATTTTTAATAAATTTTGACTTGGAAATCGAACAAAAGTATTGGTTTACAAGTGCCGAGTATCATGTATCACGCATGAGCTTCTTGTTTTGACGCCGAGTGTCATGTGATCACAACTGAGCCAATGGTTTTTCTCTCTCTTGCACTGCGGAATTGTGGGTAATCGTCTCCACTGCGTGTCTCTCACTGGTATAATCAATATCAGTGCACGCGCATACTATTTACTATAACACCGTGACCACGAGTGTGCAAACATCTTTTATTTTGTGTGTGTGTGTGTGTACAGTGCGTGTGTACTGTTTATTATAACACACGTGTGCACGCATGTAAAGCAAAAGAAAGTCTCATTAGAAAGGTTAAAGATCCATTTTCTCTCTCTCTCTGTGTCAGCGTGCAGGTTGAGTGCGCACGTGTCATTTGACACTGCATTTTCACACACACACTCTCTGCTCTACACAGAAACACTGCTCCGTCGTGATTCTTTTCAAAGGTAAAGTCCTGGTTAATTTGTTTTATTTTTACCTTACAGCAATGTTCCTTTCAAAAGCTACACTCGATGAGGCGTGAAAACGCTATGGGAACGTCCCTTTGTTCTGCCGGTTGTGAAGCACATGTGTGTCAAACACGCCAAACTTTGGCTTATATAATCTCGGTCAGATGACGTTATCTGATGAGGTCCACCTGCAGGTTATAAATAGGACTGAACCGGAAACTTCCTCAGGTCTTTTTGTCTTCAAGGACCGCATTGTGTGTGTGCGTGTTTGCAAGCACTTTCAAACGCAAAAGCAAAAGAAAGCGAAAATAAAAGTCTTATATCACTCACCAGAAAGATGGCAGAGTTAGACAGGAGATGCGTGCCTCCGTGTGAAAGATATCTCGCGGAGGGCGATCTCCACGCTTCCTGTTTTGAGTGTTTGGGGGAAGAACACACTATCCATGGGCTTGAGAGAGGATGTGAGCATCGCAATCTCCTCCCTATTAAAGTCCTTCGTGCTCGGCTCGCCTTCTTTAAAACGAAACCGTGCGAATCTGGCGGAGGCACATGAGACGGAATCCTCCTTTTCTCTCGCTCTCTCGCCAGATCATGAGCGGTTAGCGTCCACTTCTCAAGCACGCTCCGGCGATTCTTGTGAAGGGGCGGAAAAGACTTTCTCTCTCGCTTCGGCGGAGATGGAAACTGTCACGTCAGAGCGCTCCTCTAGCGATGATAGAGCATATCAGGAGTTATTAGAGGTTGTAACACGTGCTGTAGAATGCTTACACCAAGATTGGCCGCAGGAGCAGGAATCCCCCAAGCACGCTCGCTCTCTCCCCTTTTTTGGCAATCTCCACAACAAGTTAACCTGTTCATGGAAGACGCTCTACTCATCCCGTGTTTTTGTGCCATCGACATCGATCTACTCTAATGTCGTTGATGCGAAAGCACGAGGTTATATGATGATGCCTCAGATAGAAGAGACGCTTTCGGGCTATCTCTCTCCTGGGGTGTCATCCTCCCTGAAAAAGCCCACACTCCCCACCAAGCCATGTAGACTAACATTTTTGCTGGTGGGGAAAGCCTTTCAGGCAGCGGGTCAGGCTGGTACTTATCTGCACACCATGGTGGTTTTGCAGGCGTACCAGGCTGATCTGCTGAATGACTTGAGCACTGGTGGGGTCATAAATGAAAGAGCATTTATAGAGTTATCCCGAGCCACAGACCTGTCTCTCCGCGTAATCAAGCAGACGGGTCACGCTATTGGTCGCTCTATGGCTGCCATGGTGTCTGCGGAGAGACATCTGTAGCTTAATCTTATGGGCATCAAGGACAAGGATCGTACTTTCCTCCTTGATGCCCCCATGATGCCGTAAGCACCGTCATCAATGGGTATCGGGAGGCGAAACTTCATGAAGAAGCCTTCGTCAGGTTTCTTCCCCGCCGTGCTCAACAGTCGGGACCGTCGACCACCCAGTCCTGACCAGGTCTGGTCTCCATGAGGTGTGAGACACAAAGAGCAGAGTGTGGCAAGCCATGCACATGGCGGAGATTGTGTTCAATCTCCGCCACCACTGGTGTTTCGGGGAAGAGCGGTCTCTGACAAAGTTTTAGGTCTTTTGTTGCCTCCTGCCATGTTTTGAGGATGCCGAACATCTTGCGTCCAAATTTGAATCTTCTCGGGTTGAACCGCTATGTCAAAAAATAAAAGTTCTAAATGTTGACCGTCAATATGATTGTTTCTCAAATCCAACCAGGGGATTGGTTTGTGACAATCGGCCTGAAGGACGGATATTTTCATATAGAAATATTGCCACAACACAGGAAGTTCCTGAGGTTCACTTTCGGGGGCAAAGCTTACCAGTATCGGGTCCTTCCATTCGGCCTAGCTCTGTCACCCCGCACATTTACTAAATGTATGGATGCAGGCCTGGCTCCTTTACGACTCCAG
>JAAGKR010010676.1:0-21936 GCA_011419295.1 Clarias macrocephalus | reverse complement strand
CTCTTCTGCTTGTTGCCTGTCCTTAGCAGTGGTTTTCTAGCAGATATTCTACCATGAAGGCCTGATTCACACAGTCTCCTCTTAACAGTTGTTCTAGAGACGTGTCTGCTGCTAGAACTCTGTGTGGCATTGACCTGCTCTCTGATCTGAGCTGCTGTTAACCTGCGATTTCTGAGGCTGGTGACTCGGATGAACTTATCCTCCGCAGCAGAGGTGACTCTTGGTCTTCCTTTCCTGGGCCGGTCCGCATGTGAGCCAGTTTCTTTGTAGCGCTTGATGGTTTTTGTGACTGCACTTGGGGACACTTTCAAAGTTTTCCCAATTTTTCGGACTGACTGACCTTCATTTCTTAAAGTAATGATGGCCGCTCGTTTTTTTTGTTTTGTTTGTTTACTTAGCTGCTTTTTTCTTGCCATAATACAAATTCAACCAACCTCTTTGAATGAGAAGGTGTGTGTGTGAATGGTCTGTACTGTGTGTGTATATATATATATATATATATATATATATATATACAAAACATATATATGAGTAAGGTCCAAATACATGAGATTACATTGGAAATCTGGAAAATGTTTTTGGTTGTTTACATTTAAAATCTAAAAGAAATGATGAAAAACGCAGAAAGAAAATGATATTTAATTCAGTATTTCTCTGTTTCTATTTAAATGTCAACCAGTTTGTGATGTTGAGCATATCAACTGCTTTGTACAAAAGGTCAGATTTTTCTCATGCCTCATATCTTTTAGTGAAGCATGTGTTCAGACGATACTGATCTAATATGGGTAGAATTTGTAACAAAAATTGTTGCATTAACTTTGAAAGAAAGGCAGAACAGAAGTATTTTCACTAGTAGTCTCAAACTCTTGGATCTGTGTATAATAATCCTGTGATTTCATTCCTACAGAAACCCTTTGACACTTTTAAAAAGGCTTAAACATGCTATAGTTTGAAACACTTTCTAGTTTTTTTTCTCCTTCCATAAGGGTGAAAGGCTAAAACTCCCACTCAAAAAGCCATGAACAAGAGATAGCTTTCACCTTAATTTATGTATAAACCACATTCAGGACTCGTCTGAATCAAGACAGCTTTTCTCACTAACACTTCATTATTTGGGTCTAACACATTTAAGTGGAAACTCTCAGATATCAAGAGAAGGAAAATGTCAAATGTCTCAGCGTGTTTGCTTTCCAAGCCTTTAAGATGACAATAAACTTAGCGCCACGCAAACATTAGCAGGCCATCGTTTGCATAGCATTTAGTTGCCAACTCAAAGCCTAGCATAAGGTCTCCACGTAGTTAGGGTTTATACTAGATTTAAGGCTCTTAGACCAATTTAAGGCTCTATTCCAAATGTTTGAACACAAAAAATAAGTTATTCTAATAATTCAAAGGATTTTTGTCTGTTTTTACACTTTATGTAGGGCGTTCTATTTTTGAATGAACAAATAGAGGTAAATTTTGTCCTTCATTCTCTGCACTTGTTGTGAAATCTCTCGTTTTTTCTTTCTTTCCCTCTGACTTTCTCTGGCTTTCTCAAAGACATCTGCCAAATTAGCTATGCATACAATCCTCAGGTCAAAGGTAACAAACCATGGCAGACCCTCAATAAAACCGGAACACTGCAACCAATTCGCAAATCCAACCTGCTGAAGGGTCTAGTTCATGAGAAGCTGGTGGAAGGTTTTACTGTTTCTCCCTTTTGAACTCTTAAGCTTATGTTAGCATGCTAATTACTTCTCTCCAAGAAACCAACTAGACAAATAGTGAGAGGCCAAGTTGAAGACTCTTAATCAAATCCTGTTTACTCACTAAGAAAAAAAGTGGTGTTAAAAGTGTAGCTCTTGTCTGAAAAGACGGAGGCCCCCTGATTCTTATTCATCAGGTCTTATTCATCCTCTTGCTGAGTTCAGTGTTGGGTGAGGGGTCAGTGTGAAGTGTTAATCTCACACTCAAGCACTTCTTTTTTGCATGCGTTTATGCTCATAGCTTTAAATTAACTAGAAATCATTTTAGGTTGAAATTAACTTTATTTACTGTATTTGACATAATGCAGGGTCGAGAGTTCGATTTTGGGTCTATGTGAATGGTGTTTACTGTACATGTCATCCCCATGCCTTATGGGTTTCCTCTCACAGTCCAAAGCCATGCAGATAGGGCTAACTGGCATTTTATAATTGCCCATAGTGTGAGAGTATGTGTGTGCCCTGTAATGGATTGGCACCTTGTCCACCCTGCCTCATGGCCTGTATCCCCTGAGATAGGTTCCAGAGACTTCCCAAGACCCTGTACGGGATAAGCAGTATAAAGAGAGAGTGAGTGGAGGTAGAAGTCTGAAACTTAAAATGGTTCCATATTTGGGGGAAAAAAGTTTTCTGCAATTTGGGGAAAATATCATTGTGTCCCTCACTATTACTGGATTGGAACCACGTTTGACCTCAGAACTGCCCTTGTTCTTTGTGGCATAAATTCAACAAGGTGAAGGAAAAATTCCTTAGAGATTGAATTTATTGTCGTGTTCAAAAAACATGTTTAAGATAATTTTAGGTTCGGTCAACAACAGTATGAGGTAGGTTGTGGTCTTTTACACCATGCTCAATTGGTACTAAGTGGTTCAAAGTGTGCAAAGATAACGTCCACCGCACCATTACACCACTACCACCACCCTTAACTGTTGATACATGACAGGATGGATCAATGGTTTTGTTTTGTTAAGCCAAATTCTGACCCTACCATCCAAATGTCACTGCATAAATCGAGACTCATCAGACCAGGCAATGGTTTTCATGTATTCTGTTGTCCAATTTTGGTGAGCCCATGCTTCACTGTTCAACATGCTGTGCCTTCAGAGATGTTCTTCGACATATCTCGGGTGTAATGAGATGTTGTTTGTGTTAATGTTGCCTTTCTATCAGCTCAAACCAGTCTGGACATGATGTCTGGTATCAAAGAGGCATTTTAACCCGTGAAACTGCTGCCACCAAGATTTTTGTCCCTCTTTTGTAGCCATTTAAATCAAAATAATGAAGAATATGGTGTTCACAAAATTTCTGTCTCAGTGTAATATGGATTAAATATACACTATGCCCGAAATGTCTAATACTATTAATACAAATGATTCTAGTTTGCAAGACTGTGTGTACAGTGTGGTCAAATATTTTGCAGTGAATTAAAAACAGGTGTACATGAGTAGTCTCCTGGTGACTGTGAGCATTAAATGCTACTGATGCTGGAGTCCATAGTGTCCAGGTTTGTAGCCTGAGGTGCATTGTGGGATTTGGTGTCCATGGTGAGTGCTGGCTGAAAAAAACTGGGTGGAAGCGGTGCTGATATGACACTTAGTATTCGGTAAATCCCCTGCTTGCTTTAATCCATTTTACATCAGAAATATCTGACATGCAATATGGAAACATGCTTAAGTGGAGGGGATAGCACTTTAGGAAAATTTGATCATTTGTTTAAAGAAGTTAACCTGGGCGATAGCACAAAAAATTCTTAATACACTATATGGATAAGTATTTGGCTAAACGTGCAATGATGTTGTATCTAAATGCACCTTATTAAAAAAGTGTTTTTGTGGGAATTCGTGCCTATTCATTCTGTAGAGCATTTATGAGATCAGGCACGCAATCTCCATTCCAGTTCCTCCCAAACGTGCTTGATGGGGTTGAGGTCAGGGCTCTGTGCGGGTCCGTCAAGTTCTTCTACACTAAACTCATCAAACTGTGTCTTTATAGTCCTTGCTTTTTGCACTGGGGCACAATCATGTTTAAATAGAAAAGGGCCTTCCCCAAACTGTCGTCACAAAGTCGGAAGCACAACATTGTCCAAGATGACTTGGTATACTGAAGCATTAAGATTGTCCTTCACTGGGAATAAGTTGCTTGACTGAAACATCTGAATTCAATAATTTACATGTTTGGTCAAATACAGTACCTTATAATAACCTTTGTTCATAGTGTATATGCAAAATCCTTCACTGTATATATTTTTTTTACTGCATACTATGTTTTCGGTTTTTAATTTAGAGAACATTTTATAATTCTGCAATACCTACAAAGGTAGGTAGGGCTGTACATTCCGTACATTTTACTGAACCGTTGCTTTAATTATGCACTGAGAGTATAAACCCCGTTAAAATCTTATTCTGATATGTGAATGCTGAACAAATAAATTATACAATAACAAGAAAAGCAACTTGTCAAACCTCAGTCAATTTCAAAATCACCACCAGTTACAAATCCAATTAAAAAAAAATAAAATAAAATAAAATAATCTGTTTGTTTTCTCCACAGGCCAAATGTGTGTGGAACAAGATGCTGTCCTGGCTGGATCGTTCATCCCAAGACTAAAAAATGCACAAAACGTGAGTGATTAAAATTTTATGAAACTCCATATACACATAGTGGATTTATCATCAGTGTTGAGGGGGCGTAAAGTAAATAATTACATTACAAAATTACTGTCATTAAAAATAATGTTACATTACAGCATTACTTTCTGATAAAAGTAACTAGTTAGAGTACTTGTCCATTACAGAAAACTCCTTTGTGATTCCTCATGCATGTTGTTTTAGTCAAGACCTTTATAATTATTCTATCATCATCACTCAGCGAAGTTTGATCTGTTAACAACTAACAGAGGGTTATCGGACCGGGGGCGGGGCTTGTAGGACGACTTTCACACACAGACACACACTAACGGAATCACTGCTGTCTGGCTCACAGATTACATAAATTGTCTGAATAACGGATTACATTTTTCAAAATATAACTAAATAACTGAGTACTTAAATGGCGGACCTAATGAGTTGGATTACTCGTTAAAAGAATTCCAAGTACTCTACTTCCATGAAAAAAAGAACACGTTCTACCCAACAATCAAAGATTTCATCCGTTTGCCATTAGCTTTGATTATGTTTCGCAACGTGGTGGCTATTTCATGTGTGAAAAATATTCTCAAGTAATTTTTAAACCTTTCAAACCTTTAAATCCAAACTATCTTTAGAGCACCCAGTTACCATCACAAATTATATAATAAGATGAAAGAAGTCTAGCTTTGGACAATTAGTCCAATTTCAACAATAATTCAAAATGTAATGAGTTGAATACTTATGTAAATCAGTATACTCAGTGGATTGTGTGTTAAGGACAATAATATTAATCTCTCTCTCTCTCCAGCAAAGTGTGCTCCTCGATGTCATAATAGAGCCATGTGCAGAAAGCAAACCCTATGTCAGTGCCTGTTAGGTTCTCAGCACTGTAAACAGAACCGAACTACCTCCTCTTCAGAAATCACACCCACCTCTGTAACTACTGCAGAAACCACACCGACATACAGAACCACGCCCTCTTCGTTGCCCCCCACGCAAGCCACGACAGACCCAAAATCCATGGGGAAATATTCTGTTCACTGGAAGCCTCTAAGGTAAGAGATTATACATTTTATTTATTTGGACAATATAAATGATAATAATGATCATAAGAAATCATAAGAAATTCTCCCTGTCTTCCTAATAGGGAACCTTTTATAAATGTAGCCTATTTTACTTGGGTCTCTAGCATGTGTGGAATTGCAAAAAGAGAGAGAGAGAGAGAGACATACCCCACACATTTTTTTTTATTATTTATTTAAATTTATGCCTTTTCTTGTTTGACCTTTCTGTTATTCGTGATAGAAAAAAAGGGGTAATTTGTTGAAGACCCTCCTCTGGCTTGGGGCTCAGCTCCACTCAGAAGTGGACAATTTGTTTGCATAGAAAAAATTTGTGGTGTGAGTTGAGCAATGCATCTACTGTACGTACAGCTTGCCAGAAAGCAAGACAAACTCTGCTGTTGGATCTAAACCTGATGCCCAAACTCAATTTTTAATAGCATCTTCTGAGGAAGTAAAAAACAGTGGTAACTGTGGAAAAGTTCTGACAATTGTCCTCGAAGTTGTATGTTCGGTAAACATTTCATTTTTTGAACAATGGACAATTTTAAACTTGGATTAACATGATCACTGAGACTCACATGTGGATATACTCTGACTGACCATGAATTGTTGCTATAGTGCAACTATTAAAAAAAAGTCCAAATGTAGAAGAGAAACTTTTGTGAAAAGTGAAACTTTTAAGGACAATTCCATGACCTTTTAGTAGCAACAGAGTCACTGTGTGTGGATATAAGATTTAATTTTGGTTAACTGCTAACGGACAACCAAGGAGCAACCTCCGGATCTAAAAAATCCAACGCTGAAGTGCCAAAATGTGTAGTTCCTCGAATGTCCACTTGCGCTGACTCTAAAAGTGCTAATCCCATGTTAAAATTCCCAACTTTATAACAGAAATAAGCATCTTTGCAGCTTGGAACAAAAAGTGGTGTTAGTCTCCATAGCTAGATTGTCCATTCATGACAACTATATTAAACCATAAATAAATGCATAAATAGGGGCGTGGCCAATTGGAGTGAGCTAGCTGTCTGCCATTTACTTGCTGTCTTACTTTAGCTAACCAGTTAACTGGATGTAGTTTCATGTTCAAAAGAAATGTAGGAGTCGACATGGGATCAAGTGAAGGGTATGAATGATGGAGTGTTATGTTAGCCACCATAGCACGTTAGTATATCTGTATCTATAGTATATTAAGCTAAAGCTAAACTTGCTACTTATGGCAACAGAAGTAAGTAGGCATATTCAATTCAATTCAGTTATAGGCATATCAAAATAGAAAACCAGGGCCTCTGAGTGGCGCAGTGATAAAGTTCTGGCCCTATCATCCGGAGATCGCGAGTTCGATTTCAGGGTGATGCTGTAGCCGGAGGTCTAGAGAGAGCTGATTGTCTGAGCTCTCTCAGAGGGGAGGGATGAGAGGTACTTAGTGTTCCCACATTAATCACGACTCTACAGCCAATCAGGGCGTCTGTGAGCTCACGCAAGCGGAAGGAGTGGATAGCGCTGTCCTCCGAGTGTGTTACGCCGCCCCCAACGATGCATGAGCGAGCAATTCGAAAAGATGCGGTCGGCTGGCGTCACGTGGTTCAGAGGAAACACATGATATTCTTTGGCCCTCCCGACTGATTGGTAGTAGTAGCTTTAATGTGGGAGCCCCCTAGTGACGGGGAGGAATTGGACATGACTAAATTAGAGAGAGAAAATTGGGGAAATAAAAATAATAAACCTGAAAGCCAGACTCCGTTTGTGCCACCAATTTGCCCGTTTATAGATTAACCAGGATTTAGGTGGAGTTAGCTCCTGCCAATATGGTGACACCCAGAGGTCCCCAGTTTCAAAACCACCCTCAAGAAAACCTCTAGTTGATGGTATGGAGGGTCCTTCAGCTCTTTTAACAGACAACTACAATAGTTCACAATTAGATTATATTTTGTACTGCAATTGTTTTATACAGTATACTTAAATTTCACTTAAAGGTACTAGTTACATATTTTTAGCCCACTTTGTAGTTTACGAAAGTATACTGTGAAGTTTTCACCTCAATAAGTAGTTAGCAGTTTTATACTACACTCATTAGCAGTTTTATACTGCACATATATGTTTTCTTTAACGAAAATTATCATACTTGTGGTTAACTGCTTATATAATTTTTGTTCTTTAGAATAATAGATTTAAATTTAGGTATCCTTTTTGTAGTTGAAACTTCCATAATGATTTTGATTTGTGCAAAGCTGCTTTGCGATAATGACAATTGCTAAAAGTGCTATACAAATTGAATTTAAAATATTTTTGAGGGTGAGTCAAAAATTACCCGCACTCTGGCTGTAGAATCTACTTTAATTAACCTTTGGGGGGGGACACATAATTTTAGTCTAGGGTGAGCTACAAATGCACCATTATATTTACTTCCCTGTTGATTCTGGTTCCTCTCTAGGTTTTTTCTTCTTGCCATCTCAGGGAGTTTTTTCTTGCCCCCTTTGCCTTTGCTTGCTCATCAGGGATAATCTCACTCACTCATCATCTATACCGCTTTATCCTATATTCAGGGGCCTTAGGGCCTAAGGCTGGGTGTACCCTGGACAGGGTGCCAATCCGTCGCAGGACACACACATACACGCACTCATTCGCACTCAACGGGCAATTTGGGAATGCCAATTAGCCTAACCTGTAGGTCTTTGGACTGTGGGAGGAAACCAGAGGAAACCCACCAATCATGGGGAGAACATGCAAACTCCATGCACACAGAGAAAGGAATTGAACCTGGCCGGGATTCGAACCCGGATCCTGGAGGTGCAAGGCGACAGTGCTAAAAAGTAAGGCTCCTTTGCGACAATGACCATTGTTAAAAGCACTACACAAATAAAAGTGAATTAAAATTGAATTGAATGTAAATCTTCGTCTTCATAGGGCTACTTTCATAAGCAGAGCAATGACTGATGTTCAAATGATTTGTAACATAATCCACTGTTACTCGTCCATTTGACAATCATTTCACATATCCGTTCAATGTTGTCAGCTTTGTCAATGTTGATGGCTAGAGGCTGTGTGACCTTCCTTGAACTCCTCTATCCATTCATACACATTTCTTCATGACAAAACACTTTCTCTCTACCCCGCGCAAAGTCGATAAATAATTGATCCAGGTACCAGAGTTGGAAATTAATTAATGAATATTATGGCAGCTGATGACATAAGAAAATGGAAGCAAGCAAGTACGACCTGATACTGTACTGTAGGTTAGACAGTAAGGTCAGTGACCAAATAATTTTTATTATAGGTGTCGAAACACAGTTGGGCAAAACATGGTATTGGTTTATTATTGTTTGAAGTGAGACAGTATAACACTGAAAAATCTATTTTTGGAGCGCGTATAAAATCATCTCCCTAAAATGGCTGAAGTTAGCAACTTTGAATTTTTCAGGAAGCACGATTGATTACTTCCATGTTGCATAAACTGCAAAAGTAGATTCTTTGGCAAGCGCACATTTTTATCTTAAAAATATATATTAAATCAGCATCAATACTGTGTTTTGGCCGAGTATATAATGTAGAATATTTTTCTCTCTCTAGTAAGAGAAAAGGCACTGCCTACAAGCAATGGCCCATTTAATAGTTTAAAGAGAAATATTTTCATAAATGGTACAGAATATAAAATTTGAGTCATTTCTTATTAAATGAGAAAGGTCAGGTTAGTTATGCATGTGCTACCAAGTACTCATCTATAGGAGGTGCTCTTATTCTCTTATTCTTTACTTCTCTCCCCATTTCTCACGTTTTCTCTTTCAACTCATGTGCAACAGTCAGAGTATTCAGAAGAATTTAAGAGGATTCCCCAAGATGCTTAAAAGTGCACATAACTTCAGCTATAATTTTTTAAGCCAAAGGCCGTCACAACAACCACTGAATGCTAGCTGTTGCTTTTGAAGGCATCTTACTATTTTAAAAATGTGCCTAATACTTTTGCAACATTAGTAATAATGTGGACATAAATAATAATTTTGTAGGGTGGCACAGTGTTGTAGTGGTTAGCACTGTCACCTTGCACCTTCAGGATCGAGGGTTTGATTCGCCCTCGGGGTAGTCTGATGTAAACAGAATGGTGTTCCCAAATTGCCTGTAGTGTGTGTGTGTGTGTGTGTGTGTGTGTGTGTGTGTGTGTGTGTGTGTGTGTGTGCGCCCTGCAATGGATTAGCATTCTTTCCAGAGTATACCCTGCCTCATGCTCTAAGTATCCAGGCTCCAGGTCCCCCACGACCTTGTTCACAGGATGAGCAGGATAGAAGATGAATGAATAAATTAATAAATTCTACCTGCTGTGATATGCTCCAGATCCTCCATGGCACTGTCAAAGCAGTACCGGAAGGGTTTTATATCCTGAAAATAAAGGAATAGAGAGAGAGAGAGAGAGAGAGAGAGAGAGAGAGATCTACCTGCCTTAAACAACCTTAAAACCTTTTTCCCATCTTACACATCTTCTTTCGCATATCTTGTAATGAAAAATAGAATTTTCCATCACATCCCTCTTTCACCAAAGCTAGATTATAATTCCGAAACTCAAATATATTTATTGCTATTGGCTCATTTTCTGAAGTTCTTTCTGTCTTTGAAGTCTGTCCTGCTGTGTTCAGATGACAATAACTGCATGAGATAAAATAAAAAAGCAAACATATATTTAGAGATTCTGCTTTCATTTAAGCCCAAATATATAATTCAGCAACGAAACTGAAATCATGGCTTTGATCTTTAAAACTAATTGCTCTGTCTGCGTTTCTATTACTTATTAATCTATAACCCAAACATATATACAACCCATCATATGAGGGAAATCAAGGAAAGTATTAGCTTTTTTCATCTCATCTGTTTCTTTTCTAAGAACATTTAAAAAAAAATTTAATCTCCAAAAGTAGTGAATGTTTTCTCTATCAAAATATTTGCCAGAAAAATTAGTTTTCTGATAAACATTTAAGAAAAAACATCTTTAAAAATTCCTATCCAAATTGACACATAATAGGGTAAATTCTGAAGTTGGGTACATCCAAAGCTTCGTCATTCACAGTGAGAATCACCCAGCTCCAACAACACCCCCAACATGACTGAATGCAATGACCCTTACACTAAATCAGCCTTTTACAAGAAAGTCAAGTATTGAGTGGATTCTTTTCCTTGGTGTCAGATTCTAAAAAAGCCAAATCAAGTTGACAATTAGGGTATTGTGCCTCTAAATGCCTTTTCAACCCCTCTGCCCTATCCTTCACTTATAAAATGTTTGGACACTTGTTGGGACTCATTAGAGAGGTCGAGAGAATATGAAAATGCAGCAAATGTATCCCTCCAAAGGGAGATAAGAAAGAGGTTTGCAAAATTTTAAATGGAAGTAAATGAGAACTGTGGATTGCTTGGTTCCTACAGACCAAGAAATTTTTCTGTGCTGGCCAGAAAGGCAAAGCAAAACTATGGGGACTGGGATAGCTTTTCCCTGGGAAGGAAAAAGACTGGGACTGGGAAGTTGTTCCTGTTGGGCCCTTGAGCATGGCCCTTAACCCTCAACTGCTCAGATGTGTAATAAAATACAAATGTAAGTCGCTCTGGAAAAGGGCGTCTGCTAGATGTAATGTAACTGTATAAGATTATAAGTAAAGACCTGCAGCAAGGGTGGTTTGGAGGCTAGTTCAGCAGTCTTGGGCTCTTTGTCTGCTGGTCCTCATGCATGGTGGGCTGTGGTGCACTGGGTGTTCTGCTACCTTTCTATCATAGACAGCATTGACTTTTCTGGCAATTTGTGCGGCATTGACTTTACTCTGGAATCGGATTGGATGGGCTGCTGTTTGGTCTCCTCAGGTATGGGTGAGCCTTAGGGGCCCATGGTCCTCTTACCAGTTTCCTGGTATACAATTAATCATCAATGTTAATGGTTTAATGTTTTGTGGTGTTAATGTTATGGCTGGTCTGTGAATATTTCCCCATATACTGTATATGCTGGGAAAAGAGGGGGAAAATTAAAAATAAAATAAAAAATTACATAGCCATCCAGTCAGCCCATCATGCGACAGCAGCACAATGCATTGAACCATATGAACAAAAGCCAAGACCTCAAGCCAACATCCACATTAAACAACAGAAAGGGGAGGGGAAGGGCAACCACCCAGTGAACCCACGGTAAACAAGACAGGTCGGCCTGATATCCCTGAAAGGCCTTTCCTCCACGCTCCAACAAATGCCCTGTAAGTGGTGAGTCTGCACAATATCTAGATAAACCAGAGGCATTTTGAATTTTTTCAATAGACTGATGAAGTAAAAATGTAATGGAACTGAATTTTCACTTCCAGGTTCTTGAATGACTATCAATTGGTTCATTTCAATTTTTAAAACATAGTACAAAATCCACCATGAATTACTTCATAAAACAAAAATAAAAAGTTTTAGCTACACAATAACTCTCACACCATAGACAAGAACAAAGTATATCTTATTATGAATTTCTATTTTTAAGGTTAGGTGTTCACATAAAACCAGGTTCAACAAAAACAACATACTTACAATACTGTGTCATTATCTGATGTATTGTTGAGTGAAGCTTGGTGTGTTCTAATGGGATAACATAGGAAGGAAAGTCTTGTCATAATGGGAAAATCTTTGACAATTAACCCCTGACAGGGCCAAATGTGTTAGCCTCTAGAAAGTGACAATTAAAGTGAAACTTATAATGTATATTTAGAGGTCATATAAAGAGAATGGTAACATTGTGAATTCTGGGATCAAATGTAGTCTAAGATTTGTCTTCTTCAAATGACAAAAAAAAGCATTATAATTATGTATCTTTTTTTCTCATTTGTCACTTAATTTGATGCAATATCTGTGTCTTTATCTGGTAAAGTAATAAGATAATTTTAAGCTTGGAATTACTTAAATGCCTACAAATAGGCTTAATGCCTTATATTTATTATCTAATAATCTCAAAACTAGAACTATTAGATACATCTAACCTTACCTTATGTCTTCCCTTGCTAATCCAAACCTGTACTTTGTTTTCAATGGAATATAAACTAGGTAAATGTTCATATGCTCATGCGAAAGAAATAGTTTAAGGACAAGGACTATGACAGGGATATTTTGCCATTTCAGAGTAGATTGAATTGGATTTATGTTTATTTTGTCCATTTTAGTGAGGCTCAGTGAAAATCCAGATGTGCTGCAGGGGTGTATGTTGGGTCTGGGCCAAATGTCTTATGTCATGCTCACTTTAACAAGGGGCCTCCCTCAAAACATGCCCTATGTCAATGTGATCCACTTTTCTGTGTTAAAGTGTGTAATGTGATTTTTCTTGTTCTGTTATTCATTTGCCCAGACTTAAAAATGACATCAGAATGTTTTTTAAACTAAATAAATGAGACTGTGTATAAAAAGTTTTTAGATTTTTCTAAGCGCACTTGGACTGTATAGTTTCAGACCTGATGTCATTTGCCTTCTCTGGAGTTTACCTTGCCATGCCTCTGAGTAATGTAGCAGGTTAACAATCATTGCCTTTATTCACATACAAAAAAGGACTTAATATCATTAAGTGTAACTTTGTCCATGGATGCAAACAGCTGGGACTGACACCATGACACAATTTATCTAAAGTTATCCTCAGGATAAATGTAATAGATTTCCTAGAATCTATTTTAGATCTGTGTCTGTGTCTGTGTTAAACCTTTTTGTCAGTGTTCATGTGTTTTCTTCCAGTTTGCATAAAGGAGATGTTTTATACCTCCAACACACCACTTTTCCAAAGTAGTACAATAACGTATGAAGGCTATGACGCAAGTAATGCAAAAGAATGCATAACCTTTTATTAACTGATATAGGTCATTAAAATGGCAAATGTTGGTAGAGTAACACATTGGTCTTCCCACTGCTCTTGTCAATGGTGTCATCTCTGTAAAACTCTTTAATGTTGTGACAAAGGAGAATTGCAAAGAGAATTCAAGAGGTGGTTTCAATGATTGTGCTAATGCATCAAATGTGACGGAGGCTATGTTGAGTAAAAGTTACAACTTTTGTTACAACTGTCCTGTTATCAAAAAATATGTCAACCTTACATGTGCACTGTTGCCTTGTACCTCCAGGGTCTGGGTTCCAACCTCTGGGTCTGTGTGCATGGAGTTTGCATATTCTCCCCGTGCTTGGTGGGTTTCTTCTGGGTACTCCGGTTTTGTCTCATAGTCCAACGACATGCAGATTAGGCTAATTGGCATTCCCAAAAATTGCCCATAGTGTTCGAACTCCGTCCAGGTCAACCTTACACAGTTACAGTATGGACAAACTGGAACATTATGCTACAAAATCATGCAATGTTGTCCCTTGTGTCTTATTATAATCATGTTAGAGATTTAACTGAAAATGAACACATTCTTTGGATGGAGCATATAATGTGGTCTGAACAGATCTAAATATAGATACAAATAGGGGGATGAGGAAAAAAAATGTGAGGATTGCTTTTACTCTTATCTGGGCAAAGAGTCAGATTTGAAGATTGTGGGGGCAAGCAGGTGGTCAGCTTGAAATAGATCAGCTATTATTATGCCAAATAGAACCAACTATATTCACTAGTGGGGGGGGGGGGGGGAACTCAAAACTTTGTGAGTGCAATTGAAAGTTTAGGTCAGTTTAGGGTACTCCGTGGGGAGTCACTCATCATCTATACCGCTATATCCTGTATGTAGGGTTGTTTCTGTGGGCCTGGAGCCAACCCTGAATGGGGTTCCAGTTCATCAGAGGACACACACACTATGGACAATTTGGGAATGCCAATTAGCCTATTCTGCATGTTTTTGGACTATGAGAGGAAAGCAGAGTACCTGGAGGAAATCCACCAAGCACAGCAAGAACATGCAAACTCCATGCACACAGACCCAAGGACGGAATCGAAGCCGGACCCTGGAGGTACAAGGGGACAGTGCTAACCACTAAGCCACTGTGCCACCTGGGAACTTTAAGTTTCCATTTTGATACAGATTACACAATTCTATTCAGTTTGTTCTCTTCTTTACTACACATTCCTAAAGCACATGTTGCCAGACCTCCATTGTCAAATGTTTGTGTGTGTTCCAGTCTGAAAGAGGCCCAGGTGATGCTGATGAGAAAAGTTCTAGTCAGAGCAGTAGGAGGGAATAAAATTGCTAACATCCTGCTAAAACACATCAAGGCTGAGAGCAACAGGTTTAAGTCCTGCAACTGCACTGAAGACAAAACCAGCACTAAGGACTTTTACACCCAACATGGCCAGTATAAACTCATATACACTCCAGGTCAGTGTGCATACCTCAACAAACCACCACCACAAATCATCAACAAACACCAATCATCACACAGCTCCATCAAACCTATTCAAATCATGTACATGAAAACAATATTCACCATGATATATGCATATTTTACGAATAACACAATCCAACATTCTTTGGATTTACTAGTCAACCACCCTCTATTGTAATATATTTGTTCATCCAGTCATGTGTGGTACGTTGCCATAGCCATAATCTTACCCTATTCATCATATACATTGAAGCTAACATTTAAGAGTCAGGCATTTACAGTGTTGAAGCTCATTCATTAAAGTTGTTCAACCACATTGAGGTTTTTTGTTTTCACAATATCAAGTGTAGCTGATTTGATTAATGCCTACATACCTAAGCCTTTTTATCTGTGCAAAACATGGCACTTTCCAAACAAAGCCATCATTGGGGAACAGATTGTGTTAATAATTTGGCACACTTCCTGCTTTTTGAAACACTTCTGGAGTGAGATAAGGTTATCGTTGGGTACATTTTTGAACCAATGTTTACTCAGATAGCATTGTAGGAGATTCCTGCCATTGTTTGCCTTGGCCCAGGGGTGGAGGTACAGTAATGACTTTGGATGAGGTGAATGCGGCTTGCTAATGTGCTAGTCTTCGCCTTGATGTCTTTTTTTCTGCTAGTCAGTAACAGAATGTAAATAAAATGTGTTATTATTCTTATTACATCATAGCATAGCAAAGAAGTAGGCTTTTAGGCTTTCAGACTGAAAGTGGCAGCATAGTTAATGTGGAGACAAGTCTCTGAAGGTTGCATGAAAACAAAACCTCACAAGCTTACAAACTAGCATACTCTGTGGTTTTGTATTAGCTGTCACGTAATGCAGGAGGCACTATTAATATGAAATGGATTCCAATGTGAAGTGACTTCTGTATACAATATGATAATTTATTGCAAGTACAGTACAGTTAGTTGAGGTAGGGCGCACTGAGTGCCCTATTATGTGACTAAAATTGTGACAGGGTTCATGGATATACGGGTCCCAGGCAACCATATTTGTGTGCACTGAGAAGTAGAGTTTCTGGCCAGTGGTGGTGTATTTTCTGCGAGCAAACACCTTTTGAAGGACTCATTCCAGGTGCACTGCTTTTTCTAGGTCTATCTTTAGGACTTTTATACCTTGGACTTTTGGATAATGGGAGTAAAATTCCTGGCAGAGATTGTGGTCAAGAATGTCCTATGTTGGGAGCCAACATTGCTCCTCTGGACCTTACTCCTCCCATTCAATTAGGTATTTTAGTTTACTATGTTGATGACAAGAGGTGAGAATTTCTTTAACAATGTATTCCTGTTGATCATTTGAAATCTAGAGGTTTGATTAGTGTCGGAGGAGATATTTTTGGCTTGGGTCCAGGTATAACAGGCTTAAGATAGAACACATGGAAAGTGGGTGCTAATTGGGGGTGGCATTGTAAGCTGATATAGATGATAGATTTTGTCCTCTGGCGGCTATCATACTGTTTCCCCCAATGTCTGTCCACTTGTTTTTTTTTTTTTTTTTGGATCAGTCTACTAGTTCAAAGTGTGTCCCACACCTGTTCATTCAGCTTAAACCATTCAGGGTTGGTGTCAGAAGGAAATAAAATGGGTTGATATCTGAGTACACACTGAAAGAGGCTTCGCCATGTTGCTGTATGATATAGTAAGTTTTGAACATACCTGTACTTAGCCCATGGAAGAAACTGAGCCCAATCACTTGATTGTTGGCATAGAACGTTTCAAGGAAGCAAAGGATCTCCTGATTGACACTTTCCACCTGCTCACTGGTCTGTGAATCATACCTTAACATTAGACTGACTGATACACCCAGTTTTGCCATAAAACACAAGAACGCTTTTGAGGAAAACTAAGTGCATCTGTCACTCACAATGTCTTTAAGAATCCTGGAGTAAAGGAACAGAAAGTTAAAGATTAGTTTAGCTGTTTCAAATGCTGTGGGTAACCTGGACGAGGGAATCAGTCATAGAGATTTTAAGAAGTGGCCAAAAATAAGGACAGTATTCCAATTTGATGAGGGCAGGTTATGAAGACTACTGAAATGTGGGAAAACAAAGGTTGGGGTGTCAGTAGAGGCAAAGTTTTACCAGCAGGTAGGGATTGTAGCACTTTAGCTTGTGCACATACTGTGCATAAGTAGACAAATCTGCAAATCTTGTTTATCATGTTATGCAACCAGTCCTTGTCTCTGAAAAGGTCCTTTATTCTATAGGCACCTAGATGACCAAAGCCTAGTGCAATGTGCACCCATGTAGTAAGTCTGCATTGAAGGGCTGTGGGGAAAAACCTTTTGCTTGGGGGTAGGCATTGGGCACTCAGTACCACTGCAAGCATGTGAGTTCCTGGTTGATGTCCCAGAAAACAATCCAAAAAAATGTGATTGTGGGAGAATGAGCTCATCACATGAAGACAGGACAGGAAAAACTGGTTTAATATTAATTTACCCAGGTTGAAATCAGATTATTAACTGAAATATTGCAAAGAAAAATGCCCACTTCTCTTGGCAAGAGTTAAGTTGTTTAGCTGTCTTAGATGTTTCAGGTTTTTATAGTTTTATAGTCAGTAAAGCTTGTGAGTGGTTATTTGTCTTAATTTACTCAAGTGCTAGTTTGACAGCCAGGACATTAGCAATGAAGAATCAGCCAAGCATGTCCATTAGAATGTCACTGATTAGGCACTAACATACTGATGGTGCACAATAAAACTCATACAGCTCACTGCACTTCTCATTGTGACCAGAGAAGGTGGTAAAAACTATTTTCTACTCATTGCCTTCCCTGATGCAAACCAGATTATACCCCCTGATATTAAAAATGTATGTTAATATTAAATATTATGTATGTTGAAATATTTAGTTTGACCCAGTTTAGTTTTAATTATGGTACACAATGTGGTGGCCAAGTCATATGTCATAATCATAAAATGATTCTTCACACAACCATTGTTTTCCGAATTTGAATACTGGAATATACCTTTGCAGTCAGGGAAAAAATACGTTTTTCATTCCTTTATTACAGTTAGGTAGTCAGCTGACTTCATTTTACTGCCTCAGAGTGTTCTAAGTCTGGTTTGATGATGACTGGATAATTTCACTTATGATGACTCTGCTTCCCTAATATTGCTCCAGAGTCCAATCTTTATGGTTCATTGTGTATTGAAAGCTTTTTCCAGCTGATGTGGTTTTCTTATGGCCACAATTAGGTTTAGACTTTTTTTTTTTTGACAATTCAGGAGACATTTATTTGACCCTGATCTTGGTGATTCATGATTTTTGTTTGAACATATTTCTTCTGTAATGTCGATAACTCACCACCATTCGCCATGTAAGATATTGAGCAAGTTACTGGCTTTTGTAGGTAATCTGTTTTGTTGTTACTGTACGAAATGAGACATTCATGTTCTATTTTTCATAAGTTAAGGTGATGTAAGAAAAGTTAGCTGAAAAATACTGGTATACTAAATAACACTTAACACGTTAATGCGTCAGCTTAATGCGTTGCACAGATACTATATTTAATCTTATTTGATTTCATTTAATTTTACTTACTAATATATACAGTATTTTAATTTTATTTTAATTCATTCGCTCTCATTTAGTTTTATTCCACCTCTTCTCCCCTACTTTTTTTTTTCTTTTTAGTGATGGTCTGATCAAAATGAAGGCCAATGCTCATGGCTCATCCTGATGTCTGGCATGTGTTTGCAATAGGAAAGAGGAAATGGAGTTAATCACTAACATCACCATTCTTCACATTTCCAAATCCAAGTCAGTTTTTAATTAACCCTTTTATTTTATTCTGTTACACTCAACTGAGCCATAAATGAGCCATACTATCATCTCTATAATAGAATATAATATTTATGTTCATTACAACAACAGAGCCAAGCACATGAAGTTTATGTTGGACAATGCATTTTTAAATTTGTTGCACATTAAGAAACCCTGGAATTAAATCAGGTAATATGCAGAACGTTGGAAGGATTTTGGTGCTGTAAGTGAATAGAGTCATAGTAAATGACTCTCTTATTCAATGGTGCCGGTTACTAAGTGTAAACTTTGCCAAAAGCTACAGAAAGCCATTATTTTTACACTCTGAACATTTTGCCAATTGTCAACCAGCAGCCAGATTACTGTCCAGAGTGAGCTGAGGAATGTCGGTGGATTATAATTTTCTCAAAAATTTAAGAAATTGGATGGATGGAAAGCTGAATAGATAGACAGATGGATAGAATGTAGTCATGTGAAAGATAAGGGTAATTGAGTGGCTTTTACTGTAGGCTATAAAACACTTGGTACTTATTTCCACATTAGGTAAGACTTTGTAATGACGGGATAGAACTTGAGCCTGCAAAACATTCCTGAAGATAAGAAAGGCCTTTACTTATTCTTCTCTGATCTACACTAAAAATCCCTGCACAAATATTTAGTGACAAATAGGCTTACACAAAGATACGTTTAGTGTAAATAGAGGAATGTGATTTCAGATTACATGGATAAAGAGACACTTAGTCTGACCTTTGCGTTACTTTAACTTTGCCAAATGAGGATGCTTGTGTGACACAATGTTGATTCTGGCAATAATTATGTTCAAACTGTTTCTTTGCACTCTGATCTTGTTACTAAAAATCGCACGGTGTAAGGCCTTTTAACTTTTTGCCCTGGTTGGATTTAACCAAAGAAATGAAGAGAATCCCTAAGCATTTTAGAGATATGAAAATTATTTCATGCTTTCTTAAGGACTGAGAGTTATGTTACTGCTAGTGTTTTAACACTAAAATGTAAAAATATTAATTTTGAGATATTTTTTAATGAGTTACAAAATTTCATGGGTTGAATGAAAATCACTTGATTCAAATTGCCATTTGGCATGAGACATGCTCATTTGGGTGATAATGGATAGCAGAAATTGATTTGCAGTCGTACTAAGTGTTATAAAAGGGCAGTGGTGGCTCAGAAGGCACTGAGTTACTGATTGGAAGATCGGCGGTTCGATTCCCAGCTCAGCCAGGTTACCATTGTTGGACCCTTGAGCAAGGCCCTTAACCCTATCTGCTCCAGGGGCGCTGTATCATGGCTGTTCCCAGTTACGCTGGGATATGCGAAGAAGGAATTTCACTGTGCTCTAATGTATATGTGACAAATAAAGACTTTACTTTACTTACTATAATATAACAATATAACAGGAGAGGTTTTTAGACCCTCAGGTACGAAACTGTTTGTAGGAATTTCAGTTTGAAACTGAAGGAGCATTAGCCAAGTACAAGACCATCAAAGTAAAGCCTTGTATTTAGTCATTTAAAAAATAAACCCAGACATGTGAGATCACTAGATCAACAATGAGGAATTCAGTGGCTCTCTCCTCCACCTATACACTCCAATCCAGTATTAGCCAGTAAACAGATGTTCCACCCAAAACCACTCCATTTGAGTAGTAAATGAATCAACATAAATCCACATTTATTACTGAGGACATAAGCATTTTCAAATGCTAATATTGCAACAAAACAATACCCTCTATCAAAGATACTAATTATCACCCCTAAAAATCCATTATTCTCAAAAAACACCATTCTTAAATACATTAATAATCCAAAGACACATAAAAAAATAAAAAAATAAAGGACATGACCATTCTTTTTCAGTCACCCTTTGTACCCCAACAAACCCAAAACTGCCTTGTGCACATAATTCAATATACACTTAATTTTAAAAATATTCTCCAATATACTCCAATGCGTTCCATTAACCCTACCAGTATGGTACTAATATCCTATTATAAACCATTGTTATGAAAAAAAAAAAGCTTAAAACAATGATCTCAGATCTCTTTTGTTAAACACTATTATTACCCCAACCACCAGAATATTCTCCATGTAACACCTCTACTTACAATAAAGTACCAACACTCTCCATCAAGCACCATTACTCACTATTACTTACCATTTGCCATTAAACACAGTTATTTCCAATCAAGTAGGTATATCGTCTATCAAACAGAGCACTACGCTTCCATTCAGGTACCAACATTCTCCGTAAAAACACAATTATTTCCCATTAGGCATGAACATTATTCATAAACCACACTGATATTCTCTGGTCAGGTATTAACATTATCCATCAAACACACTGATATTCTCTGACCAGGTATTAACATTATCCATCAAACACACTACTCATCTCCAATCAGCTATCAGAATTCTCTATAGGACCCCATTCCTTCCCATTAAGCAACACTATTCTCCATCAAACACACCAATTCTTACCAATAAACACCACTTTTCCCCCCTTTTTTCTGTTGAAAAAACAACCCTACAGGCATTCTCCATCAACACCACTATCTCTCATCAGGTACCAAAATTCTTCAACAAACACACCAAAACTTACCTTCAAATTACCAGATAAACAACATTCTCCACCAAACAGACCAATACTCACTCACTCACTGTCAGGGAGTCGTGGCTTCCGTTAGCTGCAGAGGTAGATCCAGATGAATTGCTGTTGAGGAGGAGGAGCGTGGGGTCAGAGCCATGAGATCCGTCAACGTAGCGTCGATGTAATAGCGTGAAGAAAAGTCGAGAGAGCGTGCGCGTCGGGTTGAGAGCCATTGAATCCATGAGCGTAGTGTCAGTGCCGAAACATGAACACAAGGCATAGTCAAGAAAGAGCGCGCATTGGGTCGAGAGCTGTTAAATCCGTGAGCGTGGTGTCAGCACTGAGATGTGAAGACGAGCCGTAGTCGAAAGAGCACGAGAGACAGGGAAATGAGTCGAAACAGGAAAATTCGTCAGCGAGGCAAACAAATCTGAATCATGAGGCAAAGGGAAAAAAACGAGAAACAAAAGAAACTTTGGTAATGTGACAAGTGGACAATTTACGAATGCGTTTTAGCAAACAAATCCAAATCGTCAGGCAAAGGGGGAAAAAAGGAGAAACGAAAGAAACTTTGGTGACGTGATTAACGTACAATTTACGATGCGTTTTAGCTGGAACACGTGGAAGGTGGGGTGAATAAGTCGCATGGAAGAGGGGAGTAAGAGTCGGACAGCAGATGCGTTGATAGCCTTGGTTATCATGAAGGGGCCAATGAAATTAGGAGAGAGCTTGAGTTACAGTGTCTTTAGAGAAATGTCCCTTGTGGCGAGCATGACTCGGTCTCCTATGCGGTATCTG
>JAAGKR010010675.1:0-21938 GCA_011419295.1 Clarias macrocephalus | reverse complement strand
GTGTGTGTGTGTGTGTGTGTGTGGGAACAGGATGGTTTAGGGGGGGTTTGCATAACACCGGTTGAGCGAGAGAACACACCAGGTGTTCAGTAACGACAGCAGGTTTAGTTTTACCTCCTGGGCAGTTTCTCTCTCTCTCTCACACACACACACACACACACACACACACACACACACACACACACACACACACACTTTGAATACAGATTTATTTCACTGTTTTATATACAAATTGTGTTACTGAGAATTATCTGTGTGTCGTCTCCTCTCCAACACAACACACACACCTGTTCTAATCTATTCACTCCTGTATGTTCTCCTCTATTCTACGTTCTTCTCCTTCACACACTCCACTGTACTCTATTCTCATTACATATTCAATAATTATTCAGTTCAACTCAATTCTATACTAAGGTATATTCATGCTGTTCATATTCGCTCTGCTCTGTTCCACTCTATTATACTCACTCTATTACTCGATCATTCTTTGCTACTCTATTACACTCTTTACTGCTTTCTTCTACTTACTATTGCTCTGTAATACTCTATTATAGTTCACTCCGTTCTGCTCTACTCTGATATAAATCTATTCTACTGTATTATATTTGTTCTACTGTACTCTATCACTCTCTTCTACTCGCTATTAGTTTACTATAATCTGTTCTACTGTAATAATTTATGTTCTACTTAGTTCCAGTTTGTTATACTTCCTACATCTCTATAATAATTTACTCTTTTCCATTTTACTCTAGTGGACTCTGTCCTAATGCATTATACTTTGTTCTACTGTACTTTATTATACTTTATTCTACTCTATCATACTTACTACTACTCTAGTATACTCTGTTCTACTGCATGACACTAGATTCTACTTTGTTACAGTATACTTACTATTACTCCATAATGCTCTATTACAGTTCACTCCATCCTGCTCTACTCCATTGTACTTTGTGCTACCATACTTTATTATACTCTGTTCTACACTATTACACTCAATTCTACTTTATCATACTTACTATTACTCTGTGGTACTCTGTTACATTTCACTTTGTTCTGCATTACACGGTCTTAATGCATTATACTTTGCGATACTGTACCCTTCTCACACTCTTCTCTATAATTCTCAGCTCCACTCTCTTATACTCACTATTACTCCATCATATACTCTGTTCTGAGTATGTTCTGTTCTACTCTACTCCATTCTGTCCTACTTTGTTATATTTACTATGACTCTATAGTACTTCACTCTTTTCCACTCTATTCTACTGTACTTAGTTTTACTGCATTTTACTTTGTTCTACTGTAGTATTCTACTACATGGTACTCCGTTATACTCATGATTAATCTACTATACTCGGCTCTAATACATTACATTTCGCCCTACTTTATTATACTCACTCTTGCTCTAGTATACCCTGGTCTACTGTATCCCACTTTATTATACTTACAGTTACTCTATACTACTCTACTATAGTTCAACTCTACTCTGACATACTCTGTTCTATTGTACTCCATTACATTCTGTTCTCTGTACATTCTACTTGTCTCTATAATACACTGTTCCACTGTGTATACCACACACACTATTACTGTATGGCGTTCTCTATTACTGTACTACACTCTGGTACAGTCTTCTATCTTTTCCACTCTACTATGTTCTTCCTCACGTTCTGCTCTTTACAGTCTCCTCTCTAATGGCAGAACATTTCCCCGAGACCTCCTGAACCCAAACCCCAGCCTGAGCTGGAAGCGCGACTACACGAGGAGTTGTTTACAAGACCGTCGCTGCCAGAAAGGAAGAACCCCGTCCTGTTTAAAGCCTGCGTCAGACGAGTGCTGAAGGGTACAAACGAAGGGTACAATGAGGGTCACGTGATCTTTTGTGCTCTGACTCGCCTAGACTGGTTAGAGAAGAGCTTGTACTGTGTGACTCACCGGAGACTACTCTAGAGTAACACACTACCAAAACTGGCATCCTGTGAAACATTTCAACAAGATAAGAGTCGAGTTGACCAACAGACGCGACGTCATCGTTTGCAAAACACTTCTCCTTAGTCAAAAGAGCGCTAAATGAGAAAAGACGACCGCACAGCTATCACGCCGATCCAGCTCTGTCCTCTGTCTGATGTAGAAGGAGTGGGCTTCTGGAGATAAACCTCTCCCAGCCTTCAGGGTGTGTGTGTGTGTGTGTGTGTGTGTGAGGGGGAGATCAGATCAGCCCTCAGCTTTATCTCACATTCGAGTCTCAGGAGAACGTTCTTCTGAACATTATCTCCAGTACAAAGAAGCTCCAGGAAACAGCTGAGAAGCCGATGGCGTCGGGCCAAGAGCACAGAGCTGTAACGCTGCATTCAGATGAAATGTGGAACCTCCAACCTCACGCTGGAGGAAAGACTAAAACAACTGATGTTGAAAAAAACAACAACAAAAGGTATCACTGCGAGACTGAACGATAGACTGACAGAGCTTTTCTTTTATACGTCTCAAAAGCTGACCGCGAGATACAGGGACAGAATAACAGAACTGGGACTCATATGATAGGACAACGGCTGTAAATAAAAGACTGATGCGGCGGTAATAAATGCTCACTAATGCCAGGTTTGAGCACCTAGACGTCTCTTTGGTCCACTTATGAACCGATGTGAGGTGCGAGTGAGTCTAGAGCTCTACCAGCCAATCAGATGCCTTTGAGTGGGAGTATGTAGAAGACGGTGGATAGCGCCTTCTTCCGAGTGCGTCGTCATGCCACGCTGTGAAACGGTACGGTGGCTTCAGTGTGTCAAAGCATGAATGTGATCAATGTTTCAAAAATACAGACGAAGGATATACACCTATAACGATGTTTTCAGAAAAATCTTGCTAGCTAGCTTGGCTAGCTTGTTGCTAACAACTGGCTTCAAATGGTGTGTGGGAATGAAGTAGGAAAACGAATAAATGTAAAAACTCAAGTCTAATAAAAGTCATAAATTCATCTCCAAAGCTCAAGGACAAAGCAAAAAAAGCATCAAAGCAAAAAAATATATATCCAAAGCAAAAAAACATTCAAAGCAAAACGCTCTCGCTCTCTCTCTCGCTCTCTCTCTCGATCTCTCTGATGATGACGGTAAGAACCTGAGGTGATTTTCCTCCCGAGCCTGTTTTTATCCCTTCAATGCAAATCAGCTGAGCGATTCTTTAAACATGTGCAATAGCAGGTCGTTTATGAAACAGAGCTGGAATTTCTGCTCCTGATCTCGGATAATCGTTCCCATGACGTGACAGAAAGGGAAAAGGAGGTTCGCTGTAAGGTGACTCGCGGTTCCTGGGCGTAGCTCAAGACGTGAGCGACAGACAAAAGCACGAGACGTCTTAAAAGAGTTTCCTGTTCAACACTGTGCCTTTAAACACTCGTGTCATAATCATAAGAATAAGATACTAAAAAGACAAAAGGCGTTTTTGCCTGAATACCTATGACATGAGTAAAGCCGTGCAATACGAAGTCTTGATATCGGTATCGTGATACGTCACCGTTATCACACGCGACTCTGAATCTCACAAATAACATTTTGTCTCCTCTGCACTTTGATACCATTTTTCACCACGTTGCTGTTGCTGAGCTGTTGATTAGTTCTCCTTAAAAGCGGCGCAGGTTTATATTAATGGGCTTTTTTGTAATACTTTATCGTTTCCATAGCAACAGCTGATAAGCAGAAATGTGACCAGAGAACACTTAAGTTAACATATTTAAAAAAAAGAAAAAAAGAAAAAGGTGTAATAATTCATACGGTGAAGTGTGACTTTACGAAAGGAGCCTCCAGTGTCAGAGGTGAAGCTGAAAAGGTTTACGCTGCTTTGCGGTTGCTATGGTTACATAACAAGCTGCGAGTCAGGAACTACTTTCGAATGTAACTGTAAGTCTTTTGGAATCATCAGACAGACGAACCAGGCGAAGCTGAAGCAGAGCAGCGTTTAGAGTTTCGTGTCCTCAAAACACACAGGATTCAGGTTGGATGATGAATTATTGAGTCGGGTGTGAGGTCATCTCAGCACCTCACGCCACCCTGACGCCTGGACAGTGGAAAACCTTCTGAGGTTTCGGGTTGGGTCCGATAGCCTCCATCATTACACGTCTGACTCACGCCAGCGCTGAAGGAGCCTGAAACACATTTCTGAGATCCACATCATCTCAATAAACATCAAGATCTTCTCCGTCTGCAGCTTCAGCTGGCCGTAAACCCGAGCACAAGAGCTACACGGGAAGTGATGTCACTACGGTGTCTACTACTATTACTACATACAGAGAGACAGACAGACAGAGAGAGAGAGGAAAATCTGGACAGTCTTTAGAATATGGTTTAAAGGGAAGAAAGATCCGAAGAAAAGAGGAAAAGGAGCAGCATAAGAGAGTGAAGAAATAAAGCTAGAAAAAGAGAGAATGATAGTACAAAAGACTAAAATAGGAAAAAAGAAAGAAACAGAAAAAGAAAGAGGAAATAGAAAACAGATGGCAATGTTGGAAACAGCAAAAGAGGAAGGAAGGAAAAAAAGAAGAGCAAAAGTAAGAAACCACAAAAAAGTAAGAAAAAAGGAAAGAAAGAAGGTATAGAAGAAAAGAAAGAATGAATAAGGAATAGAAAAAACGAAACACAAAGAAGACCGAATAGATAAGATAAAGATAAAGAAATAGTCAAAGAAAAGATATTTTTAGATAAATAATGATCAAAGTTTTGTTAGTTTTTTTTATTTTCCAGACTTCAGCTGGTGTAAAAGCGACAGAGCCGTCTGCACTCCTCCGCTCCATCACTCGTTATTTGGGCAGAGATAGTGAAGGAGGTGATGACGCGATGTTCTCTGGAACTCCGGCTCCCTTTCCAACAAGGAAGTCGTGTTATTCAGAATGATGATGGAGGAAAAAAAGATGTTTTTCCAGCGTTTCTCTGTAACGCGCCTGAGCCCGAGGCAGAGCTTTAAATATGAAAACATGTTATTTAGGGTCACGCCGTGTCAGATCACTCTTTAGTGCGCAGACAAAATACTGAGCGGCATTTCAGTCGCCGTGGCGTTAGCGAGGCCGTGTCCGGTCACACGGCGGCTAATAAAAGCAGCACAACACCGCGGGCGCGCGACTCCTGAAGCGCAGAACCACAGGGACCAGATGGCTCTTCATCTGCAGCCTCAGCACCAGCAGCAGGTCTGAGACCTGTCACCTGGAGCCGATCGTCAGAGCGCAGGCGAGAACACTGACCTCAGAACAGTGAGGACAGGAAACGCCAGGGGAACAGAACGACACAGCCAGGGAGTCACACAGAGATCAGGGCCACACAAGAAGTGATGTCACTACATGGTTTGCTTACAGGTGAAGAGCGAAAGAACGAGCGAAAGCACACAAGAGCGAAAAAAACAACACGGGAAAAGAAAAAATGAGTGAAAGAGAGAGCAAGAAAGAAAGCTAAATAAAAGGGAAGGAAACAGCCAGAGCGACAGAGTGTAACAGAAAAAAACTAACTGACAAGAGGACAAGAGTGAGACGGTCATGAGAAAAAAGGCAACAAATAAGAAGTGAAATAAAAAAATAAAAAAATAACACAAGACTGAAAGAAAAAAGACATGACAAAAAGAAAAATGGAGAAAGAAAGAAAGAAAGAAACCACACAAGAAAAAAGGGACAGGAAGAGAGACAGACAGTGGTAGGGTGTGTAGACTCACTGATTAAAGACAGACAGAGACAGAACTGACAGTGAGACAGTAGCAATGAGTGAGAGTACTTGGTATTCATAGTAGTGAGGCTTAGTACAGACAGAGGGACAGATCGAAAGGGACAAAAAGAAAAATCCGCCAGAGACAGATACAGGAAGGAAGGACTGAGGGACAGAAAGATAAGCAGAGAGGGACATGAAGACAGACAGGGCGACAGATGGACAGACAGGGGAACAGAAATTCAGGATGTCAGACAGAGGCACAGACAGATGGACAGACAGGGGGACAGAGGTGGACATAGAAATGTGCGTGAGAGTGGATGTGTGTGGCTGATTAGAGCTGATCAGTGTTTAGTCGTGTACCTGGAATTTCCTTCAGGATCAATAAAGTATCTCTCTGTCTATCTAACCGAGTGGAGAGAGAGAGAGAGAGAGAGAGAGAGAGAGAGAGAGCAAGAGAGAGAGAGAGACAGAGAGAGAGCGAGAGAGAGAGAGAGAGAGCAAGAGAGAGAGCGAGAGAGAGAGAGCAAGAGAGAGAGCGCTGGGTCTGAAACAGGAAGTCCATGTGGACATTAGCAGCTGTTAAACACATCTAATCCATCTCGCTGGGTGGAGAGTGTGTGTGTGTCTATGTGTGTGTTTTTTGTGCATGTTTTTTTTGTGTTTGTTTCAGCTCAGGGAGGGGACCAAAACACACACCACATGAAAACTTCCAGCTTAGAATCGACGCCCAGAAACTACCAGCTGATTGAAGTGACATCATTCTGCTGCCTCCACATGGCCTGCATACCGCACACACACACACACACACACACACACACACACACACACACACACACACAGGCGATCAGATTACACACACACTCCATTGTTCCAGGTGCGAAAATCTGTCAGTCAGAGGTCTTACAACTGGTTCAGGATTATCTTGGTTTCCACGGCAACAGCTCATTTTATCTTAGAGGATATCGAGCAGCTGCTGAAGGGACGACTGATTACAGCTGCTATAGCGCAAGCGACAACAGGAACCGACGCACTCACTGGAATTTAACAGCGACTAAAGTAAAAAGTCTTCACACACACACACACACACACACACACACACACACACACACACACACACACACAAGCGTGCGCGCAGATCAATGCCGCGCATCACAACACGGTTTTGTTTACCGTGCCGAACATTAGACGATCGTTGGAGATGCATTGATTTGTGGCCTCATGGCGAGATTCCACACGATCCTGTTACACATCCGAGAGAATTCAGAGCGCTCTCACACACACACACACACACACACACACACACACACACACACACACACAATCATTTAAAAGTCTTTTTTTTAAGTCAAAGTCAGTGAGGTTCTGTCGTAAAACAATAATCTCCGAGTGTGTGTGTGTCAGATATTCTTCTCACATCTGGCTTAAATGGGTTGATGAGTGCAAAGGTTTGTGCACCCTAACAACAGCCTTTTGATTATAATTAAATTATATATATATATATATATATTACTTAAAAGTGATTTTTTTATACACTGGCAACATCTGGATTTATCGCCCTCTGGTTAAACACTTTGGTATTCAATTTCATATCGTGATGAACTACAAAACTGTAGTTCCAGATCTGCTAGATCCTATCTTACGTCATTATATTTTACTTTAGTTATAACGCATTGTTTTATATTTAAAAAGTGGAGTTACGTGGCGCAAACCTGGCAACCCTACGGTTGAGTTTGCTGTGACGTCACACGTATGTATAGCGCGTTTGATCAAGTAACAGTTTACCAAACAATGCGCCTTTCATCTCCTGCTCTTAGCTTTAAAAAATTCACGCGCACACACACACACACACAGTTCTCATGACGTGTCCACGTGTGTGTGTGAAAAAAAGAAAAAAAAAAAACATACACAGGGTTTTTAACACAAGCATGAAAACAAGCATGAAAACAGATACTTGATGCGCCGCTAGGGGGCGACAAAAACAACATGCTTTCCAGAAGGCTTTGTTCCCTTTTTTTGTTGTTGTTTAGAAAACATTTAAACACACACTCACACACTTTAATCTTTCCTGTAAACCAAACTTAAATCACTTGACAATGATGTTGTCAAGTCCAAACAGCAAAACCACACACACACACACACACACACACACACACACACACACACACACACTGTTTCATTACTTCTTTTGATCATACACTGATGGTATTTTCACACCAAACCCAGGACAAATCCCATTACAATTCACACACACACACACACACACACACACACACACACACACACACACACACACACACACACGACTAATGTGTAGTCCATGTACAATGTAAAGCATGCATGTTTACCTCTCTCAGGCTTCATGGTTCCCTGTGTGTTGTCCTCCAGCTCTCCTCTTCTCCTTCCTCTCTGTTTGTGGTCTTCAGGCTCGGTGGCTCTAACACCACACTCCAGGTGTCTCTGGGTGTCTTCTTCACACCCCTGACCCTTTACACCCTAAACACACCACCATCAGCAGCTCCAGGAGACTAGGATCAGCTCTACAGTCCTACAGGAAATCACTCAGAGAAGTCACCTTGTCCACAGCTGCAGTGCATGTGTGTGTCTGTGTGTGTCTGTGTGTCTATATATATGTGCGTGTCCATTTCTTCATCACCACTTAAACCCTGATTAAAGCACTAACACCAAGATCTGACCAAACACCCTCCATAACACACACACACACACACACACACAGAGCTGCAGCAAAGCCTGGATGTCTTCACTGCGACTCTAATTCTCCATCATCACTCCATCTTTTGGTCAAAATGCTCACCAGTGTATATATGTGAGTGTGTGAGTGTGAGTGTGTGTGTGTGTGTGTGTGTTTATCCTGCCATGCCAGCTGCCTCTAAACACCACCTTCCTCTTTACAGCTAAGCCACCTCAGGTTAAACCCTCTCTAAACACTCCGACTAGTCAGACAATATCGAACTACCCAAACACACACCATATGCATACCGAGTAAACACTACACACCCCCTGAACCGCCGCTATGAAGCGTTATAACCAGCCTCATCACGGTAAGGATAAGCATTACAACACGGACGGCCGATCAGCTGACGCGGGGCTGCTGCTCCTCTGCTCCTCTGAGCTGCTTGTCAAAACATTAAGAGACCAGTCGTCTGGTCACGTGACACACCCCGGGACTCCGCCCCCTTCATGTCCAGTCACTTCCTGTTCCGCTCTCTCGATACATTGTAGCAAAGTAACAACCGACAACAACAACAAAAAACCTTTGATTTTCAAATTTCCTTTAAAAAAAATCATACTTTTATGACTTTCATTTATTTATTTATTTATTTTTATTAATTTCATGAGGGATGTGTACTATTCCAAATCATTTGAACAAATGAAAAATATTCAACAAGTATTTTACTTGGTTTCAAGGTTCAAGTTTTTTTTTTTAATTACAAATTTTATATATTTTACATTATTTGTTGATACACATAATAGTTTTTTTTATCATACATAACATTTTAAAAAATCATCCAAACATATATCCGATCATATATAATTATAAAAGATGTCAATATATAATAATGTATAGCAATAAATTTAGTATTAAATTGTATATATATACACAGAGAGAGAGAGAGAGAGGACAGGGTAGATTTTTCTGTTTTTTTAACATAAAAGTTTTTTTTTAAATCCCCCAATTCAAAAACTAATTCCATATAATTGAAACAAATTAAAAACATTCAGCAACAAATAATCTTTTTTGTTTATTTAAAATTGCTATATTATCTTTTTTTTATTATAATACATGAAATAAAAAAAATAAAAATAAAAAAAATAAAAAAACAGTCCCAAGCCTGAATAAAAATGGGAAGGTTGCATCAGGAAGGGCATGAGATGTAAAACCTTTGCCAAGTTGTGTGCAGATCAGATGGTCCGCTGTGGCGATGTCAAAGTCCAACAACAACTACAACAACATGAAGTTAAAAAACAATAATGACTGCCTAAACCGTTTTGTAAAATCTTCTGGTCATGTACTGAGTTTCAAATTTTTTATCATGTGCATCAGTTCATAAAGGAATAAATGTTTTACTGTGATAGACTGCAAAGTGCCTAAGGATAGAATTTAAAAACTGGTTGTTTATGTAACAGCCTAAGCAGCGAACTCATTTCCCCTTTCGTCTGTTCCAACTACTCAGCATTCAGCATCAGCAGTACAGTATACTAATCACCTCCTGATCATCTGTCATCATCTGCATCTGTTTCTCACTGGGTTAGGACTTAACTTTGATATGTTTTAGGTTTGAATGATTCATAGGTCACTGGTTGGCTTAACAAACAAAAAACATTCCTCTGAAACTGTTCAGGTAAAGGGACTGGACTGAAAATATATGAGAGAGAAAAAAAGTCTACATTAAAAATATAAGAATCTCTGGAGCTTTGGAAGCAAAATATGAAGAACTGAGCGCTGGCTCAAGCATTAAATTACAGTATGGTGGAATTATTCTTTTGCATATCCCAGATTATTGGATTTATTTTTTTCTGGCCCCGGCATCTTCCTTTTTGTAAATGTTTGTGTTGTATATATAGCACTGATATGCAAACAATTTGTTATTAAATTCATTTATTTTTTTCTGTGGAAAATATCCCAAATTATTTGTAAAAAAAAAAAACAGTAACAAATAACTTACAAAATATATTGTTTATATTATATTATTGAATATATTTAACATCATTTATAGGTTTAAAAAAACATTATACTAACAAAAAAAAAAAAAAACAATATGACTGCCTAAACTGTTTCGTAAAAACGTTTGGTCTTGTTGGAAGTTGGGGTTAAAAGTCAGGGACCCATGAGACAGAGAGGTTTAAGGGCTGTTACAAGCTAACTTTTGATGATGCTAACCTGAGGTGTGAGCTCGCAACCTCATGATCAGTAACCCAGAACCTTCCCCACTAATTCACCACTGCAGTGAATATTGTGTACAGTACAAAATAAAGAACATAGTAACATAATACCATAACATTGCTTAGGTATACATACAACCTCAAATAAACACACACACTCTCTCTCTCTCTCACACACACCCACACACACACACACACACACACACACACATTAGCCTAAATCCTGAGTCCATAGTAACAATGTATTATACTATATTTATTATCTGTATAATAATAATTAACCTTCCTTAAAGATTCCTTATAATAATCTTCCTCAGATGCAAGACCTCTAAACATTGAGACATTTTATTATTAGAAAAATTAATTAAAACTAAATAAATATTTTCACTGAAAAGCTTAATCAATTTTCTAACGATTGATACAGTGACAATGGAAAGTCATGGACTGATGAAAACAACAGTAATCCAGATTTTTAAGGTTCTTTTATACCACACTAAAACATTAACATTTGCAGCTATGTGTTAATCTGGAGTTTGCTTCCATCTAGTGGCGATTTCTGAGTATTACACGTCAAGCCAAATGCAGTAATACAGTCAACAATCATATATTCAAAACAACGTCAGATAGACACATAAATGTTGCGGCAATAAAATGTAGTATATGCTAGAAAATCAGATAAAGAATCTAAGCTCCAGTTTCCAGTCCGTTTATCCATGTGTACTATTTTAAAGTTTAATACACATGGAAAAACGGACTGGAAACTGGAGCTTAGATTCTTTATGTGCACAGAATTACATAAGAACAAATACGGGAACTATAAAAAATAAACAATGATATGGGAATAAAATATTATATAATAAAATCATATAATTCCCATATCATTGTTTATTTTTTATAGTTCCCGTATTGTTGTTCTTATGTAATTTATTTTAATTTAATAGATCATTTAATACTTGACTGTTTACATTTCTATCATAATGACATGTCTTTAATCTGAGAAATGTTTTAGGGAGAGGAAAAATAAACAATATAAATACATCATTTGTTAATGCAAAACCTATATAACACATGTACAATAAATAGTTAGCACCCTTTTGGTACAGCAATTATATTTAAATGTCATTTATATATATAAACAAAAAAACTAAACTAAACTTTTACTTAATATAAACTTAAACGTTTTTTAGGGTACATATTTAAAAAATAAAATATTTGTATATAAAAAATACATATGGTATAATATAGAAAATTAATGTTTCTTAGGGACCTGTGACCTCAAATGATATATTTTTAAGTTTTTACACAAATTTTTACAAACCATGTGGAGCTGCTCAATTTTTTAATGTTCATTTTGTTGCCCCCTGATGGTCATTTGTGAGTATTACAATATAAAACGAATCGTGCTGAAAATCTACTTTAGACTCATAATTAATCCAAACAGAATATATTTTCTGAAGAGAATTACCAATATTTCGAGAGGTATCTTATGTTAGATTAGTTTAATCAGATGTACTAGATCAGGACAATCACCAAGCTGTGTATAATAATGAGCACAGGAGTAAGTGCGTATAGATGTAAGATGATAAAATTAGGATCTTTTAATCTTAATGAATATCCGTTTTTGTAGAACTGCAAACAAACAAACATCTTTGTACAATCAGTCATGGCAGCAGGATATTTTCATGGCAGCCTGTAGTCAAGTCATACTTTTCATAAGTGATTTTATTCAAGTGAAAAAAGCGACATCTAGTGGTCATTGTAAAATTCTCTCAAATTCTCTCTTGTAGTTTCTCTAAAATGGAGTCTCTGTTTCCCTCTCGTTTTTTCTTGCTACCATCCTTGCTAACATTATTGGGACCCATGGTGCTATGTCTTCACTAAATGTTGCACAATAAAAAAAAATGTCAACCTGCTTTGCCCTCTTTTCCCCTGACGTGGACAAGTTAGAACGTCTCCCAGACGTATGTACAACTTAGCAGGTGTTTGCCTTAGCTTGGTTGGCTTGTATGGCAAAAATGCCCAAAATGAATTTTTTTGCAAAATTTTAGTTCTTAAGGCAAAAATGTGTGAGACGGATCGTTCGTATGCTGAGGTACCACTGTACTGTAGATGGCCAAATGGTACCATCACGGGCCACCATTCTGGGAAACACCCCTCTAGGTGGAGTCAAAGTTCTCGCAACACCAGAGTTCAAGATATTTTTATGACCAAACACCCATAGAAGCGTTCAAATGGAAAAGTTCAAGAAGTAAATGGTGAGGGTGCATGTCATATTTGTTGTATTTATCAGTGTAAACACAGCGATTAATAAATACATACAGAATAAAAAGCGAGTCTGGTCTTGCAGTGCTGGAAAACCCAACTGTTTTTATTTTCTACATTTTTTTTCTTGTGACTACAGAAATGCTGAAACATTTCAACACTGAAAAAAAAGCATGATGACATCATCACTTGCTTCTGTTTTTTTTTTTTCTCTTTTTTCTTGCTTAGCAAACACAGTAGATGATATTGCACGGCAGAGGAAGAGAGCGAAAGAAAGAAATAAGGGAAAGAGGGAAAGAGCAAAGTCAGACAAGAACGCAAAGAAAAAAAAGGGGAAAAAAAGCACATTGTTACTTAATGCAACACCGTGAGGCGTTACAGAAACACGACCGCAGAAGGACGCCTAGTGCGTCGCTCGCGGGGAGATTTTTCTTTTTCTTTCTTTCTTTATTAGACACAGAATAGATTAAAAAAGCACAGAAGATGAAGCTTAGACAAAGAAGGATAAAACATAAAACTGCGTGATACAAGAAGTGCTCGGCTAGTCGACTGGAACGAGCCAATGCTTTGGGGGGGAAACAGAAAGACTAATAAGTACAGTATTTCTCTAAATATGATCATCGCTCAAATAATAACAATAATAATAATTTCATTTTTGTACTGAAAAAAGATATCAAGGAAAGAAATAAAGTTGTGATTTTTTTTTGTGTCTTTTCCAGATGATTGTCATAGGCGCTCGAAATATTGTAGGGCACACACAGAGCCGGCCGGGCCTTCGTATCAAACAGGAACTCCTTTTCCGCGACAACCAACTGGGACGAGGGGCGAAAAAATAATCCTGATACTCACATACAATCGGATATTGCGGTTTTCACTGGGAATTTATCGTGAAGTTCCGATGCAAGAAAATACACATGACGAGATATTGCGATGTTCATGCACAGCAAGACATTGATGTCTTTGTCCTCAGCACCAGATATCATAAAAGCTCCATATTCAGGATATTTACACTTATACTGACAAACCTCACTGTTCAAACACCTCGAGATAACAGGATGATAGCGCATCTAGTACGGTATGTCTGTCAGTATATGTGCGATACCCGTGCACTCTATTTTGAAAGATTGTGATATTTATGAAGAGGTCGTCACGATGACGTGATCTTCCTTACATTTATCACACAGTAAAATACAATTGTTTTATGTTAATATTCATGAACCTCGCAATATCTAAACATTGACGCATCAGCTGAGACGCTGACAGATATGGTTCAGAAGTTAAGGATTCTTAATATTCATGCCACGCTACAGCTTTCAGCGTTGTTGAAGTCTAACACCTGGTCACGTCACTCCTGATATTTCATCAAGATATGGCAAAACAGCAGATCACGATATGCTTTGATAGTGAAATATCGCAACCGTGTCACACACCGAGACATTGACACGACACGACATTCATTCAATAGGATGGGAGGATTCTTTCAGCTAGACGAGGAAGGAGAGAAGAGAGAGAAACAAATGGGATGAAATACAAACACAGAGACACAAACACAGAGACACAAACACAGAGACACAAACACGCACACGCTGCGTTCCCTGTGTGCTCTGCCTTTTACTCTAATCATCAAGTGTCTGAACTAGACTGAACTAAAACATAGCAGTATTTAAATTTAATGTAGTGATCAGAAAAACTGTGTGTGTGTGTGTGTGTGTGTGTGTGTGTGTGTGTGTGTGAGAACAGAGCTGATTGTACAAGAGAAAACAAAGTGTAGCACAACTGTAAGAATTTATACGAGGAAACTGGTGGATACGATTCCGATCAACTGATGTCACCACAAGGGGGCGGAGTTTACTCTTAATTTACGCTTCATTTCTTTTAGAATATATTTGTTAGACATTAAATCACTTCACTTTAGGTAAGAATAAATTAACAAATAAATAAAAACAAAAACAAAAAAACAATATGAAAATCAGAAAAAACGCCAACGCACTTGTTTAAATCATACAGGTGAGTCCGTCTCCTCGTTTCCTCGCGTCATGTTGTTAATGTACCGATGTTACTGTTTTGAATATTTAACACACCACATGCTTGAAACCTTCATGTTTTAATTGCTGGATATGTGAGAGTCTTAAGTTTTCAGATTTTAAGATGTTTTAAGATTTTGAAGGGGGCGGGGCTACGTGTAATGACGACTGGCAGATAAGAGGGGGTGGGGCTTACAAAGGAGTTACAAAGAAACTTTGTATCATGGAAACGTGCAAACGTGAACGACAGAAAAGAGTTAAACAGGCGGGAAAACGACTTTGTAGTAAGTTATACATTTTTCAAAAATGCGTAAATCAGGATTCGTGAAAAAGTCACAAAACATGCAGCACATTGACATGCGATAACTTTTGACAGAAAATTGTCGTATGTAAAAAATAACAACACAGGAGGAAAACTGAGGAGCCCGGACTTGTGACAGAATCGGTCTGTTTCTTTCTTGATTCTACCGCTTGTTGAACTGTAGCGGACATTTCCTTTGAGGTTTTTTTTTTTTCTGGTCCTGAAATTAGCTCCACCCCCAGTGGGAACAGAATCCTCCTTTCTTTTCTCCCTAAAATTCCTTATGAATAAGTATTGTAGATTCAACCAATGGACGGGGCTATAATTCTTTTCATCGCACGTGACAGGCTGAAGAGGGCGCTAAAACTTACAAACTGCACCTTTAAAATGAAATCCAATCGTGGCAATACTGTAATACAAGCTGTATAAATACTGGATGAAATCAAATCCACGACTCCCCCCCCTCCCCCTGCTCCGATGTCTAGGCTCCGCCCCCAACGTGGCTCGGCTTGTACTACCTTCCTTCCACCGTTTCCACACACACACACACACACACACACACACACACACACACACACACACACACTATAAAGTCCAGTGCTTTTTCATTCGACTGAGATTCAAATGTAAATCGTTCATTTGTGCAGCGTGAAAAAAGGACAAAAAAAGAAAACAAAATGAAAAACACCACATAGAGTTTGTGTGACAGACAGAAATCTCTCCCAGGGCGTGTCCTGTGTGTATGTGTGTGTGTGTGTGTGTGTGTGTGTCTGATGGAGATGCGTTCCTGGCAGTGTTTTGATTGTAGAGCCATGTGCCAGACGAGACACAAAAGATCGCATGCCTGCGCCGCGTCCACTCTTCCATCAGAAGGCCAGAACGAACGAACGAACAAACGAACAAACAAACAAAAAAATGTCCCCTTTTTTCTGGTTTTGTTTTGTTTGTTTTCTTTTCTTTTTTTTTTCCAAAAACCCTACTATATACAAATCTATATTTTCTACAAATACATAAATTAAAACAGAGGTACAAAATGAAACGAAACGAAATCACAGAACCGAGAAAAGAGGAAAAGATTAGAAACACATATAAACACGGCATCACAGCAGTTTTTTTTTTACCCTGTAAAAAAGAATAGCCTACGTTTTCCTTAGCCTTATCGTAATTGTAACTGTATCGCATATCGCATAACACAACTTTTAATCAAAAAATACCTTTCTCTTTTCCTTCCTGCAAGTTTTGCAACTTGTCATCAGTGAGCGAAAGAACACAGCACTTTTTAAGCCAAATGTCGAAAAAAATAAATAAAGATTTTTTTTTTTGGATTTTTTTTTTTTTTTTACGAATCGACATGAACAAGATTTGCAAAATAATCGAGTTTCTGCCTCAAACACATAGACTCTCTATACAACACAACTGTAAGCTTTTATTAATATGAGGTATTCTGAGACATTTGGTAAAAACACGTAGTACACGGCCCGGTACGGTGGACACGCCTACCAGCAAAAAGGGGGCGGGGCTAGTGGTTGATTAGAGTTGGGGACGGGCTTAATACAGGGAAAGTGGGGGAGCTTTGGTTTATCAGCAAAAGAGTTGGAGAAAGAAGGGAGAAGGTATGATTTTGTTGCATGGCTGCACTGGTGAGAAGCACCACAGTGAGAGAGAGAGAGAGAGAGAGAGAGAGAGAGACTCTGTTAATCTTCATCAGTGGCCTTTCTGGAGGCTGAGGTATTTTAAGAGTAGAAGAATTTCGAGAGATAACGAGAGGAGAGAGAGAGAGAGAGAGAGAGAGAGAGAGAGAGAGAGGTTAACGGCGGTTTAACACTTTGGTTCAAGCAAGGCACTCGTCCTGTGAGTTTTTTTTTAATGAAGGTCGCACGAGCACGGATGAAAAAGAGAGTACGCGTGAAGGAAAGCAGAAAGAAAGGGAGAGAGACAGGGAGGGAAAGGAAAGGAAAGTAGGCTGGGCGGTCATCGCACCGTCCATGTCATCCACCACATCATTCGTGTAGGCCGTGCAAAAGAGAGGAAAAAAGAAAATCGAAAAGAAAGATCTTTGGTATTCTTTGGTATCATTAACGTGATAGAAATCACTAATGGAAACTGAGTGAGGTAGCATCTTTGGTTTGCACTAGAAATTTGTCCTTTCCACACGAGGAAGCAGCGTTTTTATTCCGTCATCAAATGGACCACTCAGAAATAGTTACCGAATAGAGAGACAGATAGAGAGACAGATAGAGAGACAGATAGAGAGAGACAGATAGAGAGAGAGAGAGAGAGAGAGAGAGAGAGAGAGAGGGCATTTCGTTTGTTGGTTTAAAGCTAACCACATCACAATACACTACACCACGAGTGACCGGTAAGAAGCCGATCAGAAATCCGGTGAGTGTTGGAGTGGACCGAATGCAACCGCTACCTCGAGGAGGAACGCAAAGCTTGTAGTGCTTTCTTCCAAACCGGCTAATGCATAGAATTATTCGGCTGAAGGTGAACCAGGGCGCCGCAGGGTCGAGTCAGACGTGAGCGTGAACGCCATTAAAAATTCCATAAAAGATCCTGCAGGTGGGGCAGTCATGCCGGTACCAGGTCGACATGTTCTAGGAAGTCTTCCAGTCGCCTCCCGCATGCCCCCTAGTGGATGTAATATGAATGGCCCAAGGTGGTTTTAGCTAGAAAAGCGTTTATGTTAACGTTATGTCAGTAAACCAAACACTGCTCGTTGTCAGTCAGTTTGAAATAGTAATGAAGCAGGCAAACAGAGAGAAAACAAAGAATTTTACCATAAAAACCTGAGGAAGGAAACATAATACCTGCAGGAAATATTAAAATAAAAGCTTTTTCTCTTGGCACGCAAGACTGAATAAAAATAAATTCATCACACAAGTAAAAGTGAAATTTTATTCACTTTTGGTCTCAAAGTAGAGCTTCCTGGCATCTCTTTAGCTAGACGGGGGACATTTTGTTTAGATGTTCTAATCAAATCATAGATATTTGCATCTCTCTTGTTAAAAGTTAGACAGCTTTTACTTGATTGTTATTTATTTATAAATTTTAAAATTAAAAAAAAAAATTCCATATTCATACTTAATTTTTTAGATCCCAGATTGTCACTGTGTGATTCTTAAAGTTTGTTGTTAATAAATAATTAATTATGAACTTTCATATTAAAATTGTAACCTAGAAATTTAGGAAATGGTGACGACATTCGCGAAGCCTTATGTCATGATTTAACGTCAGTCCAGTGTTTTCTATACAATAAGCTGTCAGTCCTCGGCGAGATTAATTACTGCCGTGATTAAGCGCGGGTGTAACAGCGCCCCTCTCAGGCTCACATGGTTATGATTGGTTGATTCCGTGTTTGCAGCACAGATGCTGAAGCTGCCCGATGAGGGTCGATCTTTGGTGTTTAGCTGCTGGCGTTTATTACTTGTCTTCAAACATAGATTGAGCGAAGTACTTTAAAGCTAGTGAAGTTTTCCCTGAACGTATCACGCCACAAAGCGTAGAGCGATTGAACCAAGCGTGAATGATTTAAGTTTCTACCATTTCTGTTTTAATTAGAGTGTAGAGATTTGGAGCGGCCTCTTTAACGCGCGCTTCTTTGGTTTCCGTACTTGATTGATTGATTGCTACACGTAAAAAAAAGTGAAATGGTTGGAGATGACGAACGAAACACATCCTAATTGTCCTGACGGTTGGGAAGAAAGCACTACGAGGAGGACGGGGATCCGAGGGGGAAAACCGTGATAAGATGCTACAAGCTTCATGTTTTATCCTCGAACCCTGGAGAATTGTTTTGGTCAGGAAGAGGGCAAAGAGTGGGGAAGCAGGGTGAAAAGGGGGCGGGGCTCGAAGCACACGAGTGACATCATCTTCACACCTGTGCTCGTCTCCGTTTGGACACAGTGCTTAAACTTGTGAGATGTCACACGCCTCAAATTGCGCAAAAAAAAAAAATATAAATCTGACAAATAACATAAAGAAACAAAAATACAAACAAACAAACAATATAACAACTCCAAGGCGGAGTCGGCATCCAATCAGTGATGAGAAAGAGTCCAACCAATCAGGTGGAAGAAGAATGAGAGGTGTGGGTGTGGGAAACGAGTGATGTGTATGACCGATGATTCAACAATGACACTTCTTTTTTGCAGACATAAACGAATGAAGTCTTAAATACTCGCTGAAGAAGAAGAAGAAGTCTTTGGTTGTTTGGTTGTTTTTTCTTTGGATATTATAAATATCAGTATTGTACAAGTCTTAAGGGCAAAAAAAAAAAAAAAACAATTCCCAGAACTTGTCTGGCTTAGTTTTTTTTTTCCTTTCAGGTTAAAGCTTTTCCACCGAAGGTTATTTTTGGGGGTCAGTCTGCAGCTGTTACGCTTTGGTACAAGTGCTGGAGGATGAGTTGACTGGGTTGGAGCCTCCGTCATCCAGCCACTTATCGAGACTCCGCCGGCGAGCGTTCATGAAGAAGTTGCTGACGGTGGCGAGCTCCAGGCCCAGCTGCTGAGAGATGGTGATTTGTAACTCTTTGGACGGGCGCTTGTTCTCTTTGAATATTGCATGTAAAGTCCGACGCTGGACGTCGGTGAAAACGAGTCGGGGTTTCTTCGAGGCGTTTCCGCGCTCGTTTTTCCCATGTTCCTGCTCCTTCCTTTTGCACGCTGAAAGAAACAGAGACAGACATGCATGTGTCAGATATTTCTCTTTACTTTTTAAAATGCAGCTGATGGTCCAGGACATGTTCATGCAGTTTGCCATAATAATCATTTGCAATCACAAAACCTTCATAATTAATTTCCTGCTTTAAGCCGCACCTCTTCCTGAGACTTCTACTTGCACCAAACTCTGTTCTGAGAAAGGAAATAACATCACATATGACTGTAGTTCTCTGCATTCCTTCGCCAAATTTATTGCAACATGTCAAACCCGTAGGCTATACATTTGTGTTAATTGATAGCATTGTGAGCTTTATAGGATCAACACTAAAGAAGCAAACATCAGAAATCAAACATGTCTATGACTTATAAATGCAAATATAAAGTACTTGAGTCTTTTATTATCCAGACAACACTGATGGGTAACCAACAGCTATTCTAGTAAAATAATCAATAATGAATTGGTGTGATGAAGCAGAGTCGCTTTCACCACAGCAAAGCTGATTATTTTCCTGTAACTCCACATCCCTTAGTGTTTATACCTTGGCAATTAACCAACTCTTCATTAGTTTTTAAATTTTTTTATCTGTTTATACAGTAGTTGCAATTAATGCTCAATAAAGTTATGTTATAAAGTAGAAGCTCTAACCAGTTGTTCCCTCACCAGACTCTGGTTATTCCTCTAAGACAAAAAACAAAAACAAAAAACCCTGAAACATGTCGTGTTACAGCAAAGCCGCAAGGAAGCTTCAACTCCACTGTCCTGAAGATGTCAATTTTGAAAGTGCTGACACTGGAGACTCCTTCCACAGATGTTACATAAATGTCCCCTTAAAGAAATCACCATACAGTTCCCAATGTAAGAGCTGAGTCTCAGTGAATGAGCGGCTGCTGTAGAAATAACAGCTTAGAACAAGTGCATTAATATTAGCGCTTTCAGAGCTGCTGTTATAGAGAATCAATCAACACCTTCTGGCCAATCAGGATCCAGAATTCAGCAGCGGCAAAAAAAAAAGCTTTTCATAAAATGTTTATTTTCTGCTCAACATGTGATTGAGTAAACATTTATTTACCCCTGTTTATTTTTCCAGGTATTGTTCTGAATATGTTTTATTTGTTTAATTTTTTTTTTTACATTCCTGACTGACTCCCAACTGATATCTGGAAAAGCTAACGCTCTCAGTCGTCCTGAAGGTAAACCCTAAGCACAGGGGGGTGGAGTTTAGCTTTTATGGAGGGGGTGGAGTTTAGCTTTTAATGGAGAGGGGTGGAGTTTAGCTTTTATGGAGGGGGTGGAGTTTATCTTTTATGGAGGGGGGTGGAGTTTAGCTTTTATGGAAAGGGTGGAGTTTAGCTTTTATGGAGAGGGGTGGAGTTTAGCTTTTAATGGAGAGGGGTGGAGTTTAGCTTTTATGGAGAGGGTGGAGTTTAGCTTATAATGGAGAGGGGTGGAGTTTAGCTTTTATGGAGGGGGTGGAGTTTATCTTTTATGGAGGGGGGTGGAGTTTAGCTTTTATGGAAAGGGTGGAGTTTAGCTTTTATGGAGAGGGGTGGAGTTTAGCTTTTAATGGAGAGGGGTGGAGTTTAGCTTTTATGGAGAGGGTGGAGTTTAGCTTATAATGGAGAGGGGTGGAGTTTAGCTTTTATGGAGGGGGTGGAGTTTATCTTTTATGGAGGGGGGTGGAGTTTAGCTTTTATGGAAAGGGTGGAGTTTAGCTTTTATGGAGAGGGGTGGAGTTTAGCTTTTAATGGAGAGGGGTGGAGTTTAGCTTTTATGGAGAGGGTGGAGTTTAGCTTATAATGGAGAGGGGTGGAGTTTAGCTTTTATGGAGGGGGTGGAGTTTATCTTTTATGGAGGGGGGTGGAGTTTAGCTTTTATGGAAAGGGTGGAGTTTAGCTTTTATGGAGAGGGGTGGAGTTTAGCTTTTAATGGAGAGGGGTGGAGTTTAGCTTTTATGGAGAGGGTGGAGTTTAGCTTATAATGGAGAGGGGTGGAGTTTAGCTTTTATGGAGGGGGTGGAGTTTATCTTTTATGGAGGGGGGTGGAGTTTAGCTTTTATGGAAAGGGTGGAGTTTAGCTTTTATGGAGAGGGGTGGAGTTTAGCTTTTA